>CM062814.1:956771768-956991768 GCA_031772625.1 Pinus tabuliformis | reverse complement strand
TGATTTATTTACTCCATAGACTTCTAACATTGATCATCAAGATATCAATCCATATGGGAATTAGTAAAATAAAATCCATGTTTTACTCATCTCTTTATTAACTCCATTCGTGGCATTGGCTTTGTTTGAATACACCAACTTGTTTGTTTCCTTGTCAAGATCATTTAATTTTTTGTTATCCTTGAATACATATGTATATATATCTTAATGTTGGGAACCATTGATATGGAGGAAGCCTTCCTTTCCTTTGTGAAATCTAGAGTGATCTCGTTGGATGATGATGTCTTGAATTAAAGCATTAAAACAATGAGTTGTTGAATGGACAATAAGTGGTAGTGAAACATTTTTCTCTTAGTAAACCTGAAGATTATGTTATCATTTAAGTTTGTTGTTTGGAATTGAAATATGCATATGTACTAATGTTGGAGTGTAGTGCTTCTACAATGTTCCTAGATATCCTTACTATTGGAGCAAATGATAGTTTATGAGACTGCTCCAATCGATGATCAAAATTGATTGCATGGTGATACATCAGTTACCATTCCTTAATTAATGTCATTTGAATTTTCAGTCTACATTTCACATGGATATATTTTAAGTGTTGGGAAACATTTTTAATTACATTCTTGTTGGAGAATAAGGTTCAAGAAAGTTGCACATTATTTTGATGTGTGCAAAGTTACATAGGATGAGATGATTGCAAAGGTTGTATAGAGAACAAACCTTACAACCATCCCAAGAAGAAGAAGATAGAGATCCTTGTACAAAGTAGGGAACAAAGGCCTGGTGATATACCTAAGATAGAAAAATCTATACAAGTTTGAGAGTAGAGCTCCCAAAATACTTCTACAGAGGATTCATATAGGTGAAATGAGTGAGATATAAGACTCTCATTTATGTATCATAAAAGAAATAAATCAAGTTTTAAGCCCTAAACAAGCCCCATGTTAACCCCAAAACCCCTTATTAAGCCCTAGATATTGACTCATTACATTTTTATTTCTATATTGTAATGTAGGCCATAAACTTTCATTGCATCATTTCATTATAATTGTACCTTTTATCTCCTATATATATATATATATATATATATATATATATATATATATATATATATATATATATATATATATATATATATATATATATATATATATATATATACCAAGGAGACATAGTCTTGCCTTACATGTTGTATTCATTGTAAAAGGAGGTTCCCCCCTCAAAATAGATTGTTATTATTGGCTTCTTATAAATTTTAAGGTACATGTTTCATAACATTTAGTTTCATATCTATGATCCTAGAGTTTTACTATTTCAAACAAATCATCATGGCATTTTTATTATAATTTTTTTCCTAGGAAGATTTATATCGTGAAATTTCAAGCTTATTTGGGATAGATCTAGTACACATGATAAAAAAATATCTTTCTTCACTATAGATTCAAATATATACCCTGTGGAAGTTAGGGTTTGTGAATGGCCCTAAAATTACTCTCAGATGAGTGCTCTCGAAATTTTTGCTGTAACTTTTTTTGGGGAAACTTTAGATCATGAAATTGTGAGTTGATTGAGGAGAAATTTAGAAGTACATTTGATTAAAAAATTGCATTCTATTTCACTATAATTTTGGAGATATACCCTTGGTTTGTGAATGGTATTTAAATCAGTTTCAAACAAGTGATTTTGGCATTTTCACTATAACTATTTTTATTGGGATACTTCAAACTATGAAATCTATAATAGACTTAGGAGAGATTTTGATGTGTACTTGGTAAAAAATTTAGATTCTAGTTCTTTGCAATTTTGAAGATATACCCTCTACAAGTTAGGATTTGTGAATAGTCCTAAAATCAGTTTGGACGGAGTGATCTTGGAATTTTTACTAGAACTTTCTCCCAAAGAAGTTTCAGATTATGAAATTTTCAAGGATCTAAGGAGACATAATGATGCAAAACAAATAAAAATTTCAAAATCGTATTCAAAAAATTAGACAAATGGCACATTATACAATTTCACTCTTGGGAAGAGGCCAAAAATTAGCAAGTTTTTGGAAAGTTACCATAAATTTTGCTTGGCACATTAAATTTTGGTCAGACCTATGAAATTATACAAAAAAAAAATAGTAGAGTGATATTAGTCAAAATTTTAATCTCACAAGGGCTCAAATTTCAAATATATCTCAAGAAAAAGATCAGCCATCCAGATCATCTACAAATTAAGGTTTTGAAAGGTACATAACTTACAATTGGCATAAATTTTAAGTGGAAGATCTATTTTTGGTGATTCAAAATTTATGATAAAGAGAGAAAACAGGAGCATTGTTATTTTTCTCACATAGCTCCTAAAAGTGCTTCAAAATATACTTCACCAACTAAACCCGAGAGAGCTCTACTATGACTTAAGAACAAAGAGAAGAATTTCTCACTATATTGAAGAGGTGGAAAAGAAATTGGAAAACAAAATGGATGAGATGGAAAATAATATGGAAGATTTGAAAATTTTAAAAATTACATAGATTTACTGAGGAAAACATAAAACTAACGAGCAACAAATACATTCAAACATAATGCACAAAATTTAACCTAGGAAAACCTAACCTACTGAAATTTCATTACATCTCTTGGCCAAAAACCTAGCCAAGCCAGCCAAGTGAGCCTTCACTACCCAAATCCCTTGGCCCCATTACATGTAATCCCAATTGAAGAAAACCATGGGTATGTTATACTACGTGCCCAAAACCACCATTCTTTGACTTGGTCAACTTTGACTCTTTCCCCTAAGTCAAGTTTACCTAACATTCCCCCCTTAAACCTTGACTTGGGGTTTCCTTGACTAAATCCAATATAACTTGCCAAGTGAATTAGCCCCACTCACTATGGCCCTTGCCCCCCTCAAAGTTTATACTTGGGGTATATGTTATCCCTACATTCCTCCTATCACTTAGGTTTAATCATATCTATTTTGATCCAACATATTCACACGCAAATCTATCCACCATCAAAATTTTCACAGCAATAACAAAACTTCACACAACAATAATTATTATACCCGCTCTAATACCACATGAAGAAATTTTAACCAAAGAAAGATAAAAATTATGGAGATTTACTAAGGAAAATATAAAATTAGTCAATAACAAACACATTCAAACATAATGCACCAAATTTACACCATGTCCATCCTCCTCTTACATACCCAAAAGGACAAACTTTCTAAATGAGATATCAAGATGCAAGGAAATCATGAAAATGTGGAGGAAATAAAACAAGTCCTAAAATCATGATTTTTCATCACCTCAAGATCAATGTCATTAGGGATTCAATAAAACAGCAAGGAACTACTTCATTATGAAGATCATTATGAGGAATTTTTATGATAATGATATTATAACATTGATATTCCAATCGAGCAATGCTTTTATCTATACCGAGTAACTACCTTACGAAAGGTAAATATCGAATCCATATTTTTAGAATAGTATCAATTTGCATCGTATCAGTGGTTTTGCAAAAGTTATTGTATCTTGGTCCATTTTCATAGAGGAATTGATGGAACATTATGGGGATATTAATAGAAATACATTCTTTAGTCAATTAGTAAATTTACGACAAAAATTTCCAATAATAGTACAAATTCAACAATTGCAAAAGTTGAGTCTCAGGGTAAAGAACATTTTAGAGGATAATTTATTAGACCTCTTTATGGAAATTTAAAGGAAAGCATCCAACATGAGGTGCATCTCTTTGATCCTAAATTCCTAGAGCATGCTTTCAGTCTAGAAAGGAAAGTTGAAAGTAAAAATATGGTTATTAGAAGAGTGGTCACTAATAACTATAGAGAACATCATGCTCCCTCTCCTAACCTCACTCAATTGACAAGGTTGAAACCTCGGCAAATGGATGAAAGAAGAGAAAAGGGAATATGTTTCAATTGTGATAGCAAGTATAGTAAAGGGCATAAATTCCGTGAGAATAAATTATTCTAGATATATTGTGAACAAGGAAAATATCAACAATTGGAACCCTAACAAGATCTAGACCTAAAAGAGACTACTCCAGCAATATCTTGTCATGTTTTGGTCAGCATCAATACTTCACAACCCTTACTATAAATTGATATATCAAAAAGAAAAAGGTAACATTGTTGATTGATTTAGGTAATACCCATAACTTCATCAATTATAAATTGGAAAAACTTCTAAATTGTTTTGTAATTCCAACACCAGAATTTCAAGTAATGATTGTATATGGAGGTACCATAAATTGTTCAGGGAAGTTCCATAGTATTAAGAAAAATATGGGGGAGTATTTATTGGATAATCCTGTGATTGTAATCCAAATGGGCGGTGTTGATGTCTTAATAGGTGTCTAATGGTTACAATCATTAGGGAAAATGTCCCTTAATTTTCAAGATCTTTTCATGAGATTTTCCTCAAGAGGTAAGGAAATTGAGCTTAGATATATCAAAGGGAAATCGTCTAGATTGATAAGCTCAAACAATGTGATAAAAATACTCAAAAATGGATATCACATTGTAATTGCACAATTATTTTCATTAGATGTTGAAATATCTATATCCTCTACTCCATTGGATCTTCAAAAAGTTATCAACAATCATTCCAAGGTATTGGAGAGATGCCTGAGGTTCTTGCTCCTACTAGAGATCATGACCATGTTTTTCATTTGAAACCTAGAAGTGTACTACCTAACATCAAGCCTTATATGCATCCATACGCATATAATACTGATATGTAGGTTTTAACCCCGTACAGAAATTACCTGCATACGAATTCTAAAACACAGAAAATAAACAATGCGAGAGCATAACACATAAAACACATATACACAGAGATTTTCCCCTGGATCCCAAAACCGGGACTACCAGCTTTATTTTTCATTATGTTCCTTTCAATGTTACAATACATATTTATACATGCTGAAGCATCCAATACCATGGACCAAAAACCATTGCATCCAAAACCATGGACCGAAAACCATTGCATCCAAAACCATGTGCGAAAATCATGCAAAAAACCATAGGTAGGTCCGCCCAACCTAACATAGGGTCCAAAACCAAAATTTTCCGGGGCGGTACCCCGGACCCCATAGAGTGGGGTTACCTGCACCCCCAAAACCCCTTATAACTCCCCCCGCTATGCAATCAATGCAACGAAGGGGGGGCTCTGCCCCCCTTCTAACCCCACTGTTAACTACATGGGCTAGTCGTGGAAACAATATAACACAACCCAACATTCTCCCACTTGTTGTTTTCTTTCCATAGGGGGCCACAAGAGAGCTTAGTCATTTATCCAACGCCCATTGTTTCTCTACACCAAGAGAACTTCTCAGAGCTCACAGATTTTGTCAATGCATCTGCAGTATTCTTCAAAGTGTCCACCTTAACCAGCAACACCTTTTTGTCTTTTATCATATCCCTCACAAAGTGATACTAAACATCAATGTGCTTTGTCTTTGAATGGTAAGCAGGGTTCTTTGCCAAGAAAATTGCACTTTGGTTGTCACAGTCTATCCTTATAGCTCCTTGTACTAACCCCATACTTGAACACAATCTATGTAACCAAACTACTTCCTTGCTTGCATGAGTGGTTGCCATGTATTCTGCCTCTGTAGTTGATAATGCCACTACAAATTGTTTCTTACTCATCCATCTGACTGCACCTCCAAATAGGTTAAACACATACCCACTTGTAGACCTTCTCTGATCCAAATCTCCAGCCCAGTCTACATCAACAAAGCCACGGTTATCCAAAACTCCATCCAATCCTAGTCTTCCTTGGTAGCACAAACCATAATCACTAGTGCCATGCAAATACCTGAAAACCCACTTCACTGTTGTCCAATGCTCCTTCCTTGGTTTTTACATAAACATGCTCAATAATCCCACTGCATATGCAATGTCTAGTCTAGTACAGACCATTGCATACATCAGGCTACGACCACACTTGCATATGGAACACGGGACATATCCTCTTCCTCATCTTGTGTCTTGGGACATTGTTCAGCAGATAAATTTACACCTACAGGAATAGGAACCTTCACCGGTTTACTATCCTGCATATTAAACCTTTGCAATATTGTCTCGACATACTTCCTCTGGTTTAACCAGAGCTTACTCTTTACCCGATCTCTTTTAATTTCCATGCCCAAAATATAGTTTGCAGCACCAATATCTTTCATGTCGAATTTGGAGGACAATTGGGTCTTCAAATCCTGGATAATTTCTTTGTCATTTCCAACCAGCAACATATCATCCACATACAAGACCAAATAAATAACACGGTCACCAATTAATTTAAAATACACACAGTGATCTGCTTTGCTTCTAGTGAAGCCAAGTCCTCGTATAAATGTATCAAATTTCTGATACCACATCCTTGGTGATTGTTTTAACCCATATAGAGACTTCTTTAACTTGCATACCAGTTTTTTCTTACCCTTCACCGCAAAGCCTTTAGGTTGCTTCATGTAGATCTCCTCTTCCAGATCCCTGTGAAGAAATGATGTCTTCGCATCCATCTGTTCTACCTCAAAATCAAAAGCAGCAACAGTAGATAAAAGTAATCTAATAGAAGTTACCTTGGCAACAGGAGAAAAAATATCACCAAAATCAATTCCCTACACCTGGGAATAACCTTTTGCTACCAATCGAGCTTTGTATTTCTCCACCTTTCCTTCTGCATTTGTCTTCTTCTTGAACACCCATTTGCTGCCAATGGGTTTCCTTCCAGCCAGCAACTCCACCAGATCCCAAGTGTCATTTTTGTGCAAAGATGCCATTTCATCAACCATGGCCTCTTTCCAGAGTGTTCCATCCTTTGAATCTACTGCTTCCTTCACATTTCTGGTATCATCATCAGTAATAGATAAAGAAAAATTTGAACAAAAAGCAGATGGACTATACCTTTCTAGCTGCCTTCTTTGTCGAACTGATCTTCTCACACCTGGAGTTTGTGGCTCTTCATCTTCTGATTCCTCCTCTATTGTAGAGCCTAATTCTTCCTCCTTTAGCTCAAACTCTATCTTCTTAGGTTCCTTTGGTTGGACTTCATGTTTAATAACATCTTTCACCTCTCTGAACACCACATCTTGGTTGTACACAACCTTCCTTGTTACTGGGTTCCAAAGCTTATAACCTTTTAAACCATCCTTATACCCAATAAAAGATTCACTTTTCAGATTTACTATCCAACTTGGTTCGTTTCTCCTTCGGAACATGTACATATGCATCACATCCAAATACCCTTAGATGTGAAATAGAGAGTTTCTTACCAGTCCATACTTCTTGTGGAGTCTTATCCTCCAACGTTGATGAAGGTGATCTATTGACCAGGTAACATGTTGTCTCCACCGCCTCTACCCAGAATTCCTGTCCTAACATGGCACCACTGAGCATGCTTCTTGCCCTTTCCATCAACATCTTGTTCATTATTTATGCAACTCCATTTTTTTGAGGTGTATATGGAGTAGTCTTCTGTCGTGCTATACCACACTTCTTATAGAATTCTTCAAATTCCTTACTGCAAAACTCTCCACTGTTATCTGTCCTTAGCACCTTTATCTTCTTCTCTGTCTGGTTTTCCACCAGAGCCTTAAATTCTTTAAACCTGTCAAAGACTTTAGATTTCTTCTTAAGGAAATATATCCATGTATTCCTTGAGAATACATCTATAAATGGTACATAGTACATAGACTTACCCAGTGATGGAACCTTCACAGGTCCAAACACATCACTATGCACAAGCTCTAATATATGTTTCGCCCTCTTACCACCAGAGTGGAAACTCACCCGATTCTGCTTCCCATATACAATTTTCAAAGAAATCAAAATCCAGAGAGCTATTACTCATACCTTCTACCATACCTTTACCATGAAGTATTTGAAGGACCTTCTCTCCAATATGTCCAAGCCTTTGATGCCACAGCATCGTCTTCCCTCCAGAGACCACTAGCTTTTCTACTCCACTTTCAGGAACCATAGAACTGTTGCACCCATCAACAACAGTGCTACCTTGCAACTTGTACAGAGTTCCAATCCGAACTCCCCGCATCAATACCAATGCCCCCTGAACCATCTTACAGGTATCCTTTTCAAACATTGTTTTTACACCTGCATCATCCAACTTGCTTACATAAATCAGATTCCTGGCCAATGCAGGAATATGTAGAACACCCGGAAGTTTTCTAACCCTTCCACCTTGCAACTTCAACTTTAGTTTTTCGTGACCAATGATTCTACCCTTCCTATCATCCCCTAAGAAGACATCACCACCATCGTATTTCTCATGCTCACAAAACCACTCTATATGGAGAGTGAAGTGAAAGGATGCACCTGAGTCAATTCAACCATGCCTCATGATCTACATGTGTACTTGAAGAAGCCAAGTACACATCCCCACCTTCATCTGAGGTGGTTTTCGCCTCTGTAGAAGGAGAATCATTAGATCCCTTTCCTTTGTCAGGAGCTTTAGATTTACAGTCCCTTTTGTAGTGCCCTTCCTTTCCGCATTTCCAACACACCACCTTTACATGTTTTCCTAGAGATTTAGATCTCCTACTCGATGACTTATTTTCGTTTTTGTTATGGGATCATCCTCATACAGACAAGGCATCACCATTCTCGCTCTCCATATTTTTCCATCTCATCTCCTCCGTCAACAAGGATGAGACTATTTCATCAAACTGCAAGGCAGTTGCATTGCTACCTATTGCAATAACCAGACTATCCCACGAATCTAGTAGAGAACACAACAAACTAATGCACTTATATTCATATGAAATTTTGATATCAACAGACGATAACTGACTTACCATAGTATTAAACGCATTCAAATGCTTTGTCACCGAGTCTCCATCTTTCATCCTTGGTTATACATCTTTTTCCGTAGGAATAGTTTATTCACCAGAGACTTAGATTGGTACAAATTCCCTAACTTTTCCCATAAAGCCTTCACCATAGCTTCCCCTGCTACATTCAGCAATACTGAATCTGAGACACACAATCATATTTTTCTCTTTGCCTTTCGATCCAACTTCTTCCATTCTTCATCAAACACTCTCGTTGGTTTAATACCTAGATCTACCGCGATCCACTGATCTTTATCCACCAACAAATCCTCCATATTGAGTTTCCACAACTCAAAAATCTGACCATTAAATTTCTCAATCTCTATCTTTCCATTACTCACCATCTTCTTTCACCACCAGAATCGATCTTGCAGATCTCCCGATGAACAGGGTCTACCACAGGCCCAAGCGAAACCCCTTGGCAACAAAGGCATCCCCTTGAAGCCAAAACATCTTTGATACCAATTGTAGGTTTTAACCTCGTACAGAAATTACCTGCATACGAATTCTAAAACATAGAAAATAAACAATGTGAGAGCATAACACATAAAACACATATACACAGAGATTCTCCCCTCGATCCCAAAACCGGGACTACCAGCTTGATCTTTCATTATGTTCCTTTCAATGTTACAATACATATTTATACATGCCAAAGCATCCAATACCATGGACCAAAAACCATCGCGTCCAAACCCATGGACCAAAAACCATTGCGTCCAAAACCATGTGCGAAAATCATGCACAAAACCATAGGTAGGTCCACCCAACCTAACATAGGGTCCAAAACCAAAATTTTCTAGGGTGCTACCCCAAACCCCATAGAGTGAGGTTACCTGCACCCCTCAAACCCCCTGTGACTCCCCCCGCTACGCAATCGACGTAACGAAGGGGGGGCTCCGCCCCCCTTCTAACCCCCTGGTTAACTACGTGGGCTAATCGTGGAAAGAATATAACACAACCTAACATGATATTGAGAAAATTGTTCAACAAATGTTAAAGGTTGGCATCATTAATACTAGCCAAAGTGTTTTCTCTTCACTAGTAGTGATAGTTATAAAAAGGATGGTCCATGGCATATGTGTCTAGATTACATACAACCCAACAAATTACAATCAAAGATAATTTTTCTATTCCTATCATTGATGAATTATTAGATGAATTACATAGAGAAATTTTCTTTATTATGTTGTAACTTTGTTCAAAATATCATCAAAATAGAATGAGGCAAGACAACATTTCAAAAAGAACCTTTAGAACACATGAAGGTCATTATGAGTTTTTGGTTATGCCACTTGGACTTACTGACACACCTTCAACATTTCAAAGCTTTTTGAATTCTATTTTGAAACCCTTCGTTAGAAAATTTGTGTTGTCATTTTTTTATATATAATATACTATTCTACAACAAATATTGGGAAGAGCATGTAAAACATGGAGAGGGTATTAACATTATTGGAAGAGGAACAACTATATGAAAATCCTTCCAGGTGTACCTTTAGTTTTAAAGAAGTGAGATATTTGGGTCATATTATATCTCATGGTATCAAAGTGGACCCTAAAAAAATCATAGTTATGATGGAATAGCCAATCCATAATACCATGAAGAAACTTAGAGGATTCTTAGTATTGACATGATATTAACCCAATTTTATCAAGAATTATGGTTAAATAGCGGCACCTCTAAAAAATTATCAAATAAGGAAGTGTTTTCCTAGACGCAAGAAGCAACCAAAGATTTTTAAAAACTTAAAGAGTTTATGTGTGCAACTCTCGTCCCAGCCACACCTAACTTTTAAAAAACCTTCATTATGGAGTGTGATGCCTCAGGCCATGGAATTGGTATAGTTTTGATATAGGAAGGAAGGTCTCTCACCTTTCAAAGTAGTGAACTTAAACTAATAACTTATCTAAACCCAATATGAAAAATAAACGTTGGCATACTAGATGCAATTAAGAAATGGTGTCCATGCCTAAGAAGAAGACACTTCAAAGTAAAAATATATCATGATAGTTTGAAGTAATTTTTAGAACAAAGAATACATTTAGAATAGAAACACAAATGGGTTACAAAGATGCTAGGTTATTACTTTGAAATCATCTACAAAAATGAAAAAAAAAATGTGGTAAATGTGCCCTCTCAAGGAAAGAGGAAGACATGGAGGAGTTACTATGCACTATTTCCATTCCACAATTTAACCAGGTGGAAGAAGCAAGGACAGAATGGAAACATGATGATAAGGTATGCAAGATCATTTAGAAAACTACAAGAGGACCCTTATGTAGCAGAAAAAATTAAGTGGAAGAATGATTTGTTGGATGTTGCAGCCATTAACCATATTAAGCCAACATTGGGAAGAAGTTTCAATGGGTTTTATTACAACTTTACCCAAATCTAAAGGAAATAATTTCATTATGGTAGTGGCCGATAGAATGGCAAAGTATGGCCATTTTTTCTCTCTTTCTATTCCTTTTAAAGAAAGCACAACGGCAAAAGCATTCATGGAAACAATCTAAAAGCTACATGGAATCCCAAAGATTATAGTAAGTGATAAAGATCCAATTTCCACTAGAATTTTTTTGACTAAATTATATTCTTGTTTCGGTACTCAAATGGCTCTCAAATCAGTTTACCATCCTCATTCCAATGGAAAAAGTAATATCGTTAATAATGTTTAGAAGGATATTTGAGTTGCTTTGCATCTGAGAAACATACACATTGATTTAAGTGGTTCCCCTTGGCAAAAGAGTGGTACAACACATCATTCCATACTTCATCAAAAATGTACCCATTTATGGCACTTTATGGATCATATCATCCTCCATCCCTTATGTTGGGTCCCTATATTACTAGTGATTACCCCATTAATATTGTAGTTGCATCCCTTATTAATATTGTTGTGCCCCTATTATCCCCATATTGTTATTACTGTGCCCCATAGAATCCCTCTATTGTTATTTTTGTGGCTTTATATTATTATTGTTAGGTCGGCTGGGTTATATTGTGACTACTTAGGCTCCTATATATAGAAAGGAGGTTTTGTCATTTGAATCATCCAATAATTATTCATTTATGTAATGTAAAGGAGGTTTCCCCCTCGAAGAGGCTGAATTCTAAGGCTTTTATCTATCTTTTCTATCTTTTCTTGAGTTGGTTTCATAACATTTGGTATTAGAGCTTTGGATTTTAGGGTTTCATTGATCCAAACAGGTCATCGTGGAATTTTCGCTATAACTTTTTTTCTGCGATGTTTCAGAAGCTAAAAAAAAAAACCATTTGAGAAGAAATCACGCTGAATCTCGGTTCCAAATTTCACAACTATTCGTGCTATATTTGTGGAGATATGATCTGAGGAAGTTGGTCTTCTTGCAGACTCCTGAATTTCATTCCAAACAGGTGACCTGGGGAAAATCGTCATAACTTTCTCTCTGAGCATCTTATTGAAGTTCTGTAAGAAGGTATAGAAAGAGAATGAACTATAGTTTCTTGTATATATTTTTCAGAGCCAAAGGTCAAAAAAGTGACTCGGGGCACGTCGTACAAGTTCGCTCTACTGAACTAGTCTATAATCCGGTCACTATGGGAGATTTTGCATAACTCTTCCTTGGAGAATCCAATTTGGATCAGATTGGTGGAATTGAAAGAGGACACAGAGGGCTACTACAGGTCACAATTTCAGAACTGGATGATCTAAAAGTACATAGATACATCAGAGGCAATATTGAGCTCCTACAAAGTGAAAAAAGGTGTGTAGATTCTTTTAAATTTTTGCTTAAGATTGGTTTGAAAATTTATTTTGAAGGAATTCAAAGAGCATAGTAGAGCATTATTATCGGTAACGGATTCCCCGAGGAAATAAAATGCAAACACCTAGTAAGCAACATGAAAGCCCTAGCATGACTCATGAAGAAGAGGAAGAAATGCTACATGATATATCAAAATTACAAGAGCAAGTGCAACAAATGTCACGCTCACAAAAGCTAACAGAAGCTAAGATAAATGGCGTGGAATCTAAGATAAAGGGCATGGAAGCTAAGATGGACGATTTGAAGATAGATTTGAAGACAGATTTGAAGACAGACATGGCAGATTTGAAGACAGACATGGCAGATTTGAAAATAGATTTGACAAATTATCTACAAGAAATACTTACTAATGGTGAAAAGGTTGTAAAGGAAACTCATGATGCGAACAAAATAAATGTTAATCATGATTTCATAGACTCCAATGTGGGATCGAAGACCCACCATATTCCAAAAATTGATATGAGGAAGTTTGATGGCAAGGATCCCGCAACATGGATATTATAGATAGAGCAATTTTTCGATCTCAATAATGTGCAAAACACACAAAAGGTATGTATTGCAACTTTATATTTGGAACCAAATCAGTTTGTATGGTATAAATGGCTTTTCTCTCATAAACAAATTATCACATGGGCAATTTTTACAGAAGAATTGACAGCACATTATGAGGATACAAAAAGCAACACTTTTTTTAGCCAATTGATAAGTCTCAAACAAAAGGGTTCAATAATGGAGCACATTGAGGAGTTCCAAAAATTGAACATAAGGGTAAAAGATATTCCAGAGGAGCATAGGATTGATGTGTTCATAGGGTCTTTAAAGGATAATATCCAACATGATGTTCGCCTTTGGGAACCTGATTCATTAGAGAAGGCATTCAGGTTAGCAAGAAAAATAGAAAGCAAAATTATGGCAACCAGGAAGCATACCACTCACAACTATAAAGATGGAAGTGTTGTTGCCCCTAGTCTTCCACAACCTATAAGGTTGACACCACAACAATTGGAAGAAAAAAGAGCAAAAGGGCTTTGTTACAGTTGTGATAGCAAATACACTAAAGGTCATAAGTGTGCTGAGAAGAAATTATTCTACATAGATTGTGAAGAGGAAGAAGAAAAGGAGCAAGAAAGGTAAAAAGAAGAGGATATACTCCAGGAACAAAGCCTAGATAAAGAAGAAATGAATCCGACCATAGCTTGTAATGCATTGGCTGGAATTACCACTCCTCAAACCATCAAGATAGAAGGACAAATCAAGAAGAAAAAGGTAATAGTGTTGATTGATCCAGGAAGTACCCACAATTTTATTCATTGTAAGGTAGCAAAAGAATTGAATTGCTTCTTATATCCAGCACCAGAGTGTCAAGTGATGGTTGCAAATGGAGGAACAATAACTTGCTCTATAAAGTGCCATAATATCAAGCTATCGATGGGAGAATATGTATTGACTATCCCAATGCTTTCCATTCCAATGGGAGGTGTTGATGTTGTACTAGGAGTCCAATGGCTACAATCCTTGGGTACAATAGCTTTTAATTTTCAAGAAATTTTCATGAAATTTTCTGTGGCGGGAAAGGAAGTTGAATTAAGGGGTATTGCAGGGAAACCAGGAAAGATAATCAGCTCTAACGGTATGACAAAGCTTCTAAGAAAGGAACAAAGGGGTGTAATTGCACAATTATGTTCGCTAGATGTTTCCACATTGGAATCATCTATTTCTCCAGATCTCCAAAAATTATTGAACAATCATTCCAAGGTATTTGAGACTCCCAAAGGTCTCCCACCTATTCATGATCATGATCATGCTATTCATCAGATTCCAGGAAGTGTTCCTCCAAACATCAGGCCATACAGATATCCCTATGCCCAAAAGAGTGAAATTGAACGTATGGTTGCAGAAATGCTAGAGGCTGGTATAATTCAACCGAGTCAAAGTTCTTTCTCTACTCCAGTAGTATTAGTGCACAAGAAGGATGGATCATGGCGCATGTGTTCAGATTATAGGGAGCTCAACAAGCTCACTATTAAAGATAAGTTTCTGATTCCTATCATTGATGAATTACTGGATGAATTGCATGGATCAATTTACTTCACCAAGTTGGATCTTCATTCAGGATATCATCAAATCAGAATGAAGACTGAAGACATTCCGAAAACAGCATTTAGAACTCATGAGGGTCATTATGAATTTTTGGTCATGCCTTTTGGCCTTACCAATGCATCTTCAACATTTCAAGGTTTGATGAATTCCATTTTCAAACCATTCCTTAGAAAATTTGTGTTAGTATTTTTGATGATATACTAATCTACAGCAAGTCTTGGAAGGATCATGTTGAACATGTTGACAAGGTGCTACAACTATTGGAGGAGAAAAAATTATATGCAAAAAGATCCAAATGTTTCTTTGGAGTACAAGAGGTGGAATATCTGGGTCATATTGTATCTCATGAAGGAGTTAAGGTAGACCCTAGCAAAATTAAAGCCATTAAGGAATGGAAAATCCCAACATCCATAAAGCATCTGCGAGGATTTCTTGGGTTGACAGGGTATTATCGCAAGTTTGTTAAGAATTATGGGAGAATAGCAGCACCTCTAACAACATTATTGAAGAAAGATGCATTTTCATGGGCTCCAGAAGCAACAAAGGCCTTCGAACATCTTAAAGAGGCAATGTGCCAAGCAGCGGTCTTAGCTACACCAGACTTCACAAAAACCTTTATTGTGGAATGTGATGCTTCAGAAATGGAATTGGTGTTTTAATGCAAGATGAAAGACCCATTGCTTTTGAAAGTCGTCCAATCAAGGGAAAGTTTTTACATAAAGCTATTTATGAGAAGGAAATGTTGGAAATACTCCATGCACTTAAGAAATGGTGACCCTACCTAATGGGAAGACACTTCAAGGTAAAAACAGATCATGATAGCCTTAAATACTTTTTAGAACAAAGATTATCCTCTGAAGAGCAACAAAAGTGGGTCACAAAGATGTTGGGTTATGACTTTGAAATCATCTACAAAAAAGGGAAGCAAAATGTGGTGGCAGATGCACTCTCAAGAAAGGATGAGGATGTGGAAGCATTGTTGTGCGCCATTTCTATTATCCAACCAGATTGGATAAACGAAGCAAGGGAGGAATGGAAGAATGATGAAGAAGTGTGGGCACTTATTCGAAAGTTACAACAAGATTCCAGTATTTCTGATACATTTAGCTGGTAAAATGTTTCTTTATGGTACAAAGATCGCTTATACCTCTATAAGAATTCCCAACTAAAACAAAAGATTCTTATGGAATTGCACACTTCTTCCTTAGGAGGGCACTCAGGATTTTTAAAAACTTACCACAGGGTTAAGAAGGAATTTTTTTGGGATGGCCTTAAATCGGATATTCAAAACTTTTTGGCAAAATGTTTGGTTTGCCAACAAAATAAAGTTGAAACAATTAAGACCCCGGGTCTATTACAACCTTTATCCATTCCAAGCCAACGTTGGGAGGAGGTTTCAATGGATTTTATCACAAGTTTACCCAAGTCCAAGGGAAAGAGTGTCATCATGGTGGTAGTTGACAGACTTACCAAGTATGCACACTTTTGTGCATTATCACATCCATTTAAATCCAGTACAATTTCTATTGCATTTATGGAAACAATTCAAAAGCTACATGGAAACCCAAAGATTATTGTAAGTGACAAAGATCCCATTTTCACTGGAAATTTTTGGACAGAATTATTTTCTTGTCTTGGTACTCAGTTAGCTCATAGCTCATCTTATCATCCTCAATCTAATGGGCAAAATGAGATAGTAAACAAATGTTTGGAAGGATATCTTCGTTATTTTGTATCTGATAAACAGACACAATGGGTCAAATGGTTGCCTCTGGCTAAATGGTGATAAAACACTTCCTTCCATACAGCAACAAAAGTGACCCCATTTATGGCACTTTATGGATATCAGCCACCATCCATCACATCATATTTAAGAGAAAATTCTAAGGTTCAAGCAGTGGAACATCACATCGAACATCAACAACAAGTCCTCCAACTCTTAAAGGATAACCTTGTGTTGGCACGAAATAGAATGAAACAATACGCAGATCAACATCGCAACGAAAGAAGTTTTGATGTAGGTGATTGGGTATTCCTACGGCTACAACCATATAAGAAAATGTCCCTCAAGCAAGCTAAGAAGGATAATAAATTATCACCAAAGTATTATGGTCCGTACAAGGTGTTGCAAAAGATTTGTACTATGGCATACAAATTGGAGCTTCCTGCAGCTTCTCGATTGCACCCAGTTTTCCATGTTTCATGTTTAAAGAAGGTTATAGGCGACAAGATCCCAGTTCAAACAATATTGCCAGAACTTGACGAGGAAGGAAAAATTATATTGGAACCGGAAGCAGTCACAGAAACAAGAACTCGACAACTACGAAATCAATCAATTTTGGAGTATCTTATCAAGTGGAAGAACTTATCCACTGAAGATTCCACATGGGAGGATGAGAATTTTATACAGAAGCATCCAGAACTACTCAAGCGTTGAGGACAACACTTTTTTGAAGGAGAGGGGCATGTTGGGTCCCTATAATACTGGTGATTACCCCATTAATATTGTAGTTGCATCCCTTATTAATATTGTTGTGCCCCTATTATCCCCATATTGTTATTACTGTGCCCCATAGAATCCCTCTATTGTTATTTTTGTGGCTTTATATTATTATTGTTAGGTCGGCTGGGTTATATTGTGACTCCTTAGACTCCTAAATATAAAAAAGTAGGTTTTGTCATTTGAATCATCCAAGAATTGTTCATTTATGTAATGTAAAGGAGGTTGCCCCCTTGAAGAGGCTGAATTCTAAGGCGTTGATCTATCTTTTCTATCTTTTCTTGAGTTGGTTTCATAACACCTTATGTCACCCTTGAAAGGGACTATAAATGCTAAAAATGTTGAGGACCATATAGGGCACCAATAAGAGGTTATCAAACTATTGAAAGAAAACTTTGGTTATAACACAAAATAGGATGAAACAACAAGTAGATAAACATGGCATTGAAAGAGAATTTGAAGTGTGGAATTGGGTATTTGTGAGAGTACAACCATATAATGCATGAACACTCATACTTATGAATAGTGAACACTTTAGATAAGGTGATATTATATATATGATTGTAAAAACCTATTGCATTATTATATGGAATATTAATCAAAGTAGAGATTTAATATTGTAATCCATAGGTTGTGAGTGTTTTGTGAACCATGGTTTTGTTAATATTTATGGGTTGAGGGCCTTTATGTCATAATATTTAAGCTTATATCCATTAGAGGTTTAGTTACGACAATATTTGACTCTAGTGTATTTTACAATGTTTTAATTAACACAAGTAGATTTTCCATATTTCAAGTGGTATGAATTGCATGGTTATAAAATTATATTATATTTTCTTATAAGTTCATATGAAATTGCATTAGTTATTGGTAAAAATTGAAACTGTAACATCAAGGAGGATGTTGTTTCATAATATTTGACAACTCATGGTTGTAAGAGCTATATAATTTGTAATGATATTAGAGTTAATGTTTATTGTATGTGTTTCTCAAAGTGCATAATTCATGGTAAACACTTGTTTAGGAAAGATTGGCGCACACATATAAGGATTTGGGAGTACTTCCTCCCTTTACGTCATCATATTAAATCCAATTGTGATGCTAGAGATTTGCAAACACGGTATCAAACCCAATTTATAATGCTAGAGATATGTAAAGTTGAATTATCATATAAAATTGTCATAATCATATAATGTTGAATTCTTAGAATTGCTTGGTTCATTGGTAATTTCTTTTTATGGCCCTAAACTTACTAAAAATCCAAGAACTATGGTTGTTACATTTGAATACCTAAGATCTTAAAATTATTTCATTTGGTATTGATATATGAGTTTGTGAAGTTTTTTGGTGAGTGGAGGATAGTTTATTCTGCAAGCATCCCTCCATAGAACATTGAGCTAGATGAAAATAATTATCCTATTTGGAAGTTTAGGGTGCTAGAACTACTAATGAGGTATAGATTATATAAACTTGTGGAGGGTGAGGAGACAACTCTCGTTGATGATACATAGTTAAAAAAAAATCCCTAAGATGTGTAAAAAATGATAAATGATATTTTGGTAAATCACATTGTTCCTAGAACTAAGAGTTTTCTAGCTCATATAAGTGTTAGAAAATTATATATTACAGAGCAATGGAACACATAAAATATTGCAGAAATATAAACACAGAAAACGCACAAAACAAGAGAGACACAGATACACGTGGTTCACCCAGTTTGGGCTACGTCCACCCCGAACAGCCAGTCCTTCCTTTCTATTATCCAGCAAAATGAAGAGACACAACCTACAGCAAATCCGCTGTAATATCCTCTGTTTTCTCTCACAGTCTCACCTCTCTGTTTCTCGCTCACAGAATACACATCTATCACACAGCCTCAAATATAATGCCCTCATACAAAGAGAGGGGTTGCCTTCTAGGGAAAAAAACCCTAAACTAAACATAAGTTCTACCGTCAGATCATCCGCCTAATGAACGGCCCAGATTGACTAGAAATTACTATACTTTTACAAGGCAACTTTACAGTTGTTTTTAGCTTCGGGGGCGCTGCTCCCGAAACCCCCCGCCAGGGGGGGCTCCCAAAGGTGGCAGCCGCCCCCCCTGGACCCCCCCTTTCGAACTGGGATCCAATGTGGCGATACCTTTGAATATAGAAGATAATCAGGCTCTACACCCAACAATCTCCCACTTGGAGACTGCTTGTAGCAACTCCACCGCTGCTCCATTTGCTGGAGAATGACTCCTCTTTGGACCTGGTTGTTTCTCATCTTCATCGTCATCCTTGAAGACCAATTGAAACTGAGCATATTCTCAGTTTCTCCCTGGTTACAACTTTTGTGAGCATATCTGCAGGATTCTGGCTAGTGTGTATCTTTTCTAGCTTCAACTCTCCATCTTCCAACACTGATCGTATGAAATGGTACTTGAGTTGTATGTGTTTAGTCCTGGAATGAAATGCTGAGTTCTTTGCAAGATGAATGGCACTTTGGCTATCATTGTATAACGTGCCCATAGCATGCTCCTTACCTAATTCACCCATAAACCTTTGTAACCAAATCATTTCTTTACTAGCCTTTGTAGTAGCAACATACTTTGCTTCTGTTGTTGAAAGTGCAACAACACTTTGGATTTTTGAAACCCAACTGATAGTTGTTCCTCCAATAGTAAATACATATCCTGTAGTGCTCCTCCTGTTATCTCTGTCACCTACCATATCTGCATCAACATATCCTTGTAGGGAGATGTTTGAACCACCAAAGCATAATGCTTGATTTGTGGTACCTTTCAAATATCTGAGAATCCATTTCACTGCCATCCAATGTTCATTTCCTGGATTATTCATGTACCTGCTTACAACTCCCACTGCATGTGCAACATCGGGACTTGTGCAGACCATTGCATACATTAAGCTTCCAACTGTTGATGCATATGGAACTTTAGACATATAATCCATGTCTTCTTGGGTATTTGGGCACATTTCCTTGCTAAGTTTGAAATGGCTAGCAAAAGGTGTACTAACTGGTTTTGCATTGTGCATGTTAAATCTTTTCAACACCTTTTGTATGTACTCATTCAGAGACAATGTTAATTTACGATTTTTCCTGTCTCTAGTTATTCTCATACCAAGGATTTGTTTTGCAGCTCCCAAATCCTTCATTGCAAATTAATTTGCCAATTTTCTTTTGAGCACATTCATTTCCTGCATGTTAAATCCTGCAACAAGCATGTCATCTACATACAATAACAATATAATATAGCTGCCATCATTTTGCTTTTTCAAATAAACATAATGATCAGAGTGACATCTAGTATAACCTTGTTCAGACATAAACTTGTCAAATTTTAGATACCACTGCCTTGGAGCCTGTTTTAAGCCATACAAGCTCTTCTTCAACCTGCACACTAGTTTCTCCTTCCCTTTCACCTCATATCCTTGTGGCTGCTGCATATATATCTCTTCCTCCAAATCCCCATGGAGAAAGGTTGTCTTTACATCTAACTGCTCAAGATGCAAATCTTCAGCTGCTACAAGACTTAAAATAGTTCTGATTGAAGTCATTTTAACAACAGGAGAAAATATTTCATCAAAATCAATACCTTTCTTCTGTGCAAACCCCTTCACCACAAGTCTAGCTTTGTACCTCTGTTTTCCTCCATCTTCTTCCTTCAACCTATAAACCCATTTATTCTTCAATGTAGTTTTTCCTGTAGGCAACCTCACTAAATCCCAAGTCTGGTTATGCATTAAGGAGTCCATCTCTTCTTCCATGGCTACCTCCCACTTCTTCCTGCTTTCAACCTGCATTGCTTCTTCATAACATTCGGGTTCACAAGAATCAGTCAACAATAAATAATATAATGAAGGAGAGTATCGTTCAGGGGGTCTACTTATCCTGGTAGATCTTCTAACACCACTTTCAGGTGTTTGGGGTTCCTGTTGTTGTTGTGGTGGTTTTTGTTGTTGTGGTTGTTGATTATTATTATTTTCAGGCACCTTTCCTTTTTCAGTGATTTCATCAAGAACTGTGTATTCCCTGTTTTCCTTTTCCTATTTCTTTTCCTGCAACTGATTCTTATACAAGACCTTTTCATTGAATATTACATCTCTGCTCCTAATGATTTTGTGATTTTCATAATCATATAAGCGATAACCAAAATCATTAACACCATATCCAATAAAGGTACATTTCTTTGACTTTTCCTCAAGCTTTGTTCTATTTTCTTTATCAATATGGACAAAGGCCTCACAACCAAAAGGCTTTAAAATAGAGTAGTTTACCTTTTTACCTGTCCATGCTTCCTCTGGAACACCACCATCCAAGGAACTTGAAGTCCCTCTGTTTATTAGATAAAAAGCAGTATCTACAGCATCTGCCCAAAACTGTAAAGGCAATCCTGCATGCAATCTCATGCACCTTGCACGCTCCATGATTGTTCTGTTCATCCTTTCTGACACACCATTTTCTTGTGGTGTTCTTGGAACTGTCTTATCTCTGCGAATTCCATGCTCTGAACAATACCTATCAAACTCTTTGCTGCAATATTCACCTCCATTGTCTGATCTAAGACACTTTAATTTCTTTCTTGTCTCAATCTCAACCAAAGCTTTCCATTTCTTGAAAGTATCAAATACATCAGATTTATTCTTAATACAATAAATCCAAGTTTTTCTAGTTGCATCATCAATAAAAGTAACATAATAACGAGAGCCACCGATAGATGATACCTGAGCAGGTCCCCATACATCTAAATGCACAAGCTCTAATTTTTCATTCTTCTTTTCTTTACCAACTCTGAGAAATCTGACTCTCTTCTGTTTTCCATAAATGCAATTCTCACAGAAGTCCAAATCAACATTCTTCAAACCCGGCAACAAATTCCTTGAGTGAAGAATCTTCATCCCCTTTTCACTCATGTGTCCGAGCCTATGATGCCATAATGCTGCATCTGCTCCTTTGGAAGTTAAAGCATTAACAGAGTTAGAAAGACCATTGCATAAATACAATGTACCAACATTTTCGCCTTTTTCTATTACCAGGGCTCCTTTGGTGACCTTCCAAGCTTTATCTGTGAAAATTGTCACACAACCTTCACCGCCTAACTGCCCTGTTGAAATCAGATTTTTCTTTAGATCTGGAACATGCCTTACCTCCTTTAATAGCCATTGGTTTCCATTCTACTGTTTTACAAGAACCTTACCCATTCCAACGATTTTACAGGGTTTATCATCACCCAGACGAACTTGTCCAAAATCTCCTTGAACATAGTCATGAAAGTATTTCTTATCAGGTGTGGCATGGAATGAAGCCCCTGAATCTACCACCCAGGAATCAGTAATATTTTCGAAAGAAAGAATCAAAGCATCTTGTAACACCTCACCTGTCACATTTGCTTCATGATTGTTTTCTTGTTGTGCATCTCCTTCTTTTCCCTTCCGAGATCTACGGTCTTTCTTTAGGTGTCCTTTCTTTCCACATTTCCAGCACACTATCCCCGATCTGGACTTGGATCTGCCTTTCCTTGATTTACTGCGATATCCTGAGCTCTTTCCTCTTTCCATTTTTCTTCCTCTAGACTCTGCACTCAAAGCATTTCCCGATGTCTCACCGGAGCTTTTCCATTGCATTTCCTCGCTAAGGATAGCACCGAAAACATCATCAAACTTTAAAGTACTAGATCTAGAAACGGAGTTACTAATGGCCATTACCAAACCATTCCACTTTCTGGTAGTGAGCACAAGAATAACAGAGCTCTAACTTCATCATCAAAGTTTACCCCTACAGAACTTAACTGACTTGTAACTGTATTAAAATCATTTAAATGGTTTGCAACAGATCCACCTTCCGACATATTCATATTAAATAATCGTTTCATAAGAAATACCTTGTTTGAGGCCAAGGGTTTTTCATATAGTTTCGACAACGTCTGCATCAAACCCTCTGTCGTGGTTTCCTTTGAAATGTTGAAGGCGACTGACGCAGCAAGGCACAACCGTATTGTTTTGAGTGCCTTTCTATCGAGAAGGTTCCATTCTTCATCTTTCATACCCGTCGGCATCTTTGTTTTCCCGCCCAATGGTAGGTATAGATCTTTCTGATACAGATAATCTTCCATCTGCATATTCCACAGGGAGAAGTTTTGGCCGTTAAATTTCTTGACCCTAAACTTACCATCTTCCGCCATTGCTCCCACTCGAACCAGGAACCCTTCTTTCTTGCGAGTTTATCAGCCAAATAGACCTTCAACTCTGATACCAGTTGTTAGAAAATTATATATTACGGAGCAATGGAACACATAAAATATTGCAGAAATATAAACTCAGAAAACACACAAAACAAGAGAGACACAGATATACGTGGTTCACCAAGTTTGGGCTACGTCCACCCTGAACAGCCAGTCCTTCCTTTCTATTATCCAGCAAAATGAAGAGACACAACCTACAGCAAATCCGCTGTAATATCCTTTGTTTTCTCTCACAGTCTCACCTCTCTGTTTCTCGCTCACAGAATACACATCTATCACACAGCCTCAAATACAATGCCCTCATACAAAGAGAGGGGTTGCCTTCTAGGGCAAAAAACCCTAAACTAAACATAAGTTCTACCGTCAGATCATCCGCCTAATGAACGGCCCAGATTGACTAGAAATTACTATACTTTTACAAGGCAATTTTACAAGCCGCCCCCCCCTGGACCCCCCCTGCAGCGAATATTTTACGGGTGGCGTTGCCGCCCCCATTTCAAACTGGGGTCCAATGTGGCGATACCTTTGAATATAGAAGATAATCAGGCTCCACACCCAACATTTATGGAACTTATATGATACTTTTAACATGGAAATTATTATCTAATTAAGGAGCTATATATATATATCTATATATATATATATATATATATATATATATATATATATATATATATATGCATGAAAAATGTTTGATTATGAATGTGTCATTGATTACATGACTCATCAAGGTGTGAGAGGTCAACCATATGTAGTTGGTGACAATGTTTATGTTAAATATCTTGTGGTGTTAACCATGAAGGGATTGATAGAAATGTTTGAGAATTTAGTAGAACACTATATGAGCTTGGTGTCATTCTAATATGGCGGGAATAATTCACGAACAAATTTAAACATAAGAATTTAAATCAATATATTACAATGAAATCATGCAAGAAGAAAGAAAATAAGTTTGTGTATACTAGTTCATAAAAGAACACACAAAAACCCTTGGGAAAGGATGCTTTGTGTTGCTATTGTAACAAACAAAGGAATTATTTTGGAGATTATTTCAAGCATGATATTAAAAATAAAATGAAATAATTAAGTAAAGTTATTAAGGAGAAGAACCGAAAAAAGGGTTAAGACAAAGGTTTTCAATTTTTGTTTATTTATGTATTTACTTTGCCCTTAGCATGCAAGTAATATTAATGTGTGTGTGTGTGTGTGTGGTAGATGCATGGTCTATAGATTATGGTGAAACCATACAAGTGACTAAGATATCATACTAGATTGATTATAATCATGTGCATAAAATGTTGGGAGACATATAATTTGTTGATGACAAAACTCTAGAGGTTGTTGGTGAAGGTGATGTGCATGTGTTTCTAAGAATTGGTGATGCATGCAATGTTAAAGAGGTTTTATATAGTTTGAAAAATGATTTGCTTTCTATTAATGAGATGAATAATTTAAATCTAAAAAACATGAACTTGAAAGTGGCAAGGGTCTTGTTGATGAGAAAAAATGTTTTGTGAATGGTAAGGGGATCTCCCCAGTGCAAAGTCTCAGTTAGACCTTACACCATTTGGGAAAGGAGTCCTATCGAGTATGTGGAACCAGTTGCCACCATGTTGTTTTGAAGTTTGTTTTGGACAGAATGAGCAATGCATGAGAAAACCAATATAACTTCTAAAAAACATAAGTTATAATAGCTTTATGAAATACTATGTAAGTAAGATACAAAAGGAATCACCGTAACCAAAGGAAATAACATGAATCTTTAAAGGAAGGATGTAAGCATACTTCAATTAAGATACATGAATAATTGAAGAGTTCATTTATCGACTATGAATTAGTTGTCAACCAATAATGATGATGAAAGCATAAATAGCATACAACTTGAAATAAGATGTGTGTTATAAACTAACGAAAGAGTTCATTAACCTTAACACATGGAAATACAAACACATATTGTTGAATCACCACGAGATAAGTCCCATAATGCTCAACAATATATGCATGAAATTGTTTCCTTGGCTTAATGAGCTTCTCAATATTATGTTGAAATGTCCAATGCACCATTACAAGAAGCATCCATGAAATCCAATAGTGGAAGTGCTAAGCTATAACTTGATTTCTCAAAAGGATGTATAAGATTTCCTAAACAAGGTTCTCAAAATGAAGTCCAAAACTAAAGGTCCTTCATAACTATCCATGAGGGTATATTTATACAAAAGGAGGTGACATTTCACCTCCCATGACCTTTCATCTTCCTGTTGGAAACCAGGACAATATTGAGAGGGGGGTGAATCAATATTGTAACAATTTTACCAATTTAAAAAATTATTCCACTTAGTGCACATCATTGAATACTTCATCAATAAATTAAATAAAAATAACATATATTAATGTCAACAATCTCATCGGAACACACAAGAAAAGTAACTTTCAGAACTATTCTTCAATTCATTCACAGTGCAAGTTGCAACTTGCAATTACAAAGTTCTGGCTTCAATCAACAAGAAGTTACAACTTCCTAATTTATCAGATGCAACTGAATGGGGCTATAACCCCAACTATTCTCCAATACCCATTGGAAGGAGCACCAACCCCTAATCAACAACCTACAACTTTCTTTGACACTCATTATTCCATTTTTCATCCATTTTCATACTAGGACCATGAATGCCTTCTCTGCTTTTCTAATAAATAATTTATCCCTATCACCCCTCAAAAAATCACCTGTAGCAATCTTTGATTACTATGAAAAATACCACCTCACCATACCAACACCTTGCTACTCAAAAAGCTCCGTCTCAAACTCAAGTGTTGCATTCAGCTTGATCAAGCCTTCTTTTATAGATTTTCTTTTGTTATCTTTGGCTTTGAATTTGTGCATGAAGTATTTATTTTTTCCTTTGTCCTGCTTCTTTTGTCTTTGGACTATGTTTTTTATTATGGTCTCCATCTCTAAGTTAAACTGGCCTTCTCTTCCTTTTCTGCCACTTAAACTGAGTTTTTCTGCTAATTCTGGTAAGTTACAGGTTTTAGCGGTGTTCCTTCTAATTTTAACTACAGTTCTATTTTGGCTTAACTGCCAAAACTAGATCTTAACTAGAAGTTCCACCCTTTTGTCTTTAAGCCCCTTTCCTTTTGGTCCTTTACTTGATTTTTTCCATAGGACCGCTCTTTGCAACCACCATCTTAGGCCCTGGGCATTAAGCCCCTTCAAGTCTTGTTGGGCACCTATTTCCTTTGTTAGCAGCTTTGCGTCATTGGTCACGCTTCTACATGAAGCGACCATGCCCAATGTTGAGGTCCAAGCTCCCAAACTTTTTATTAATTGGAATTCTTGAAAAGTTACGATATTCCAGGATCCAAGGATGTCCCCACATTCTATTTATGATGCACCCTTTCTCCTCCACTCTTGCATGGAACCTGTGTCTCGTGCTAAGTTCAAACCTCCCCTTATCTGGTCGAGGTCTTGTAGCTAGGTTGTCATGTCCATGGGGGCCACCTAACGCTTTCTCTATTGGTGGTTTCTTCTGCTACCGTGGCCCAACTCTCTCTTCCTAGTGTCGCCTCCATTTTCATTTACCAATGTTGCCAACGTAAATCTTGTAGGATGAACTCTCCTGTGGGGTCCTCCCAGCACTTCTCTAATTGGTTGTCACTCTGTTAGCGTGTCGACATGTCTCGGCACCCACCGCCCAGAAAAACCTCTTGTGCACCATTTTAAATCTTCTGGGCTTATTCCACCGGGATTACATCACTACTACCACGTGTCATCCTCTGATTAGTGACACATGTCACACAAAAAAGGGCCACTTGGCTGCCCAAAAACACCAAATATTCCTGCCACATGTCCACCTACTATTGGTTGATGCTGACATCATCCTTTGCTATTGTTCAATCCAATCATGAGTCACCACATGTCCTATTGTCAGAGAGGAGAGAAAAAAGTTCTTCCGGCACCACTCTTGAACAGATTGTAATTTTGGGAGGGGTACCCTCGAAGTAGCTCTTTGTCGTCGGCCTACAATCAACTATGCGGGGAAATATTTCTGGGATCATAGAGCCCATATAACGGATTGTCTCTAGTGCCCCCCGAAAATTTGCCACTTAGCTCGGTGCTTTCTTCCTTGCACTTAGCCTTAGGTTCTAAAACAATTTCATCAGGGTGAACCCTCTGGGCCAACCTCTCAGGCAGGCTCCACCTCTAGCCAATAAAAAAATTCTTCATCGATGTTGTGGCCTCCACTTAAGCCTGGATCTTCTTGTAGAGGCTTCGCTACTAGGTTTGACACTTGTGCCATCTTCGGCTGCATGCCAAAGGCTCCTCTAAATATTTGACTTTGGGTTCATAGAGCTTTGACTTGCTCTATCCATGAGGTATTTTTAGGACTTTATACCATTGTAAGGCTCTTTCAAAGCTCTATCCATTTGGGTGATTTTCCTCTGCACCTGAGATGATTTAGTGCTCCAAAACTGGCTCGAAGACTACTGCATTGGTTCTAATTTTTTTCCCTTCTTGTATGCATGGAACTAGCTCCTTGAGATATTTCTTTGACACATGTTCCTACTACTAGCACCTGTTGTCACATTTTGACATCAATGACAACATGTTTCCAACATTCTCCCCCTTTGGCATTGACGGCAACACCAGAAACAAAACAAAAAAACCTTTGCTCTTCTAGGAACACCCTTAGCAAAACATGAGTTTTTCTCCCCCTAAGATAAACTTATGTTGTTGTGCATACCACTATATTTGTTTTGATCTTATAGATTTCTTTCGCTTTAGATTTCTCCTTCCATATATCTCTCCCTTAGTTTTAATTTTGTTTGATTCCACTAAATTGCTCCCCCTTTGACATCAATGGAAAAGACACCAACATGCTCCCCCTGTCACCATACTTCTCTAGTCATGTTGATCCTGTGGACCTGGCATCTTCATCGTGATATGTTGATAATGCAATAAATTTCATTCTTCCTCTTAAAGGAAGATCTAGTGGAGGGAGGTGAGAGACACAACTCCCAACCTTTTCCTCAAATATTCAAATTGTTCTATAGGAAGTGGCTTGGTGAAGATATCAGCAACTTTCTCTTTTGGTAGGTATATACTCCAGCTTCACAATCTTAGCTACAAATTTATCTCTCAATAGATGATACTTGATGGGAATATTCTTGGTCTTGGAGTGAAAAACTAGATTCTTTGACATGCTTATAGCACTTGTGTTGTCACAAATGATGGGGATCGGTTACTCATAGACCACTTGCACATCTTGCAAAGTTTGCTTCATCCACAAAATTTGGGTGCAACAAGAAGTTGTTGCAATATATTCTACTTCAGTTGTAGATAAGGAAATGGAATCTTGCTTCTTGCTCAACCATGAAACTAGACTTTCTCCAAGAAAGAAAGCACCACCACTTGTGCTCTTTCTATCATCCACATCACCTGCCCAATCAGCATTAATATAAATAGTAAATGAGAAATATTTACCTCTTGGGTACCAAAGTCCATAGTCTATTGTTGCTCTGAGATATCTGAGAATTCTTTTGGCTGCTAAGAGATGGCTTTGTCTGGGAGCTGCTTGAAATATTCCAACTATAGCAACAACCTGCATGATGTCTGGTCTTGTAGTTGTCAAGTATAAAAGGTTGTCAATGATGGATATATATAAATTCTGGTCCACTGCTAGAGCACTGCTGAGCTTATAGCATGTTACCATTGGAGTGCTCACTAAAGAGAATTCTTCCATGCCAAATTTCTTCAATACTTCTTTGAGATACTTTCCTTGAGAGATAAAAATTCCTTTGGGGGTTTGTGCAATTTGCAATCCAAGGAAGTAGGAAATCTCTCCAAGCATGGACATCTCAAACTCTACCTTCATATCAGTTGCAAATTCATTGTTCAGCAAATCTGAATTACTTGCAAAGATGATATCATCAACATATACTACCACCACAATGAGTTTGTCATCCTTTTCTTTGACATATAAGTTTGTCAATTGCACCTCTCTTGAATCCACACTTGAGAAGGTAGTTGTCTAGCTTGGAATACCAAGCTCTAGGGGCTTGCTTGAGACCATACAAAGCCTTCTTAAGTTTGCAAACATAATCTGGTTTATATGTCAGCTGAAAACCATTTGGCTTCTCTATATATACTTCCTCATGTAGCTCTCCATTGAGAAAAGCAGATTTGACATCCATTTGATAAATTTTGAGCTTCTTAAAGCAAGCATATGCCAAAAAAATTCTTATTGCTTCTAATCTAGCAATAGGATCAAAAGTTTCATCAAAATCCAAGCCTTTTATTTGAGCATAGCCTTTGCATACCAACTTGGCCTTGTTTCTTACTACTTCTCCATGATCATTCAACTTATTCCTTAATACCCACTTTGTGCCAATGACATTCTTGTTTGCAGGTCTTGGAACAAGTTCCTAATCTTATTTTTTCTCTATCTAGTCCAATTCTTCATTCATGGCCTTTAGCCAATGTTGATCTTGACTGGATTGAACAATATCCTTTGGTTCCTCCATGGACAACAGGGAAACATGTGCTTGCGTATGGCCATTGAGAAGCTTCCTTCTTGTCTGCAATCCATAATTTAATTCACCAACTATTTGATCAGTTGGGTGGTGTTTTTGTACATACCTTGGGGGATCTCTGACTTAAGGACTAGAGGGTTATTCCTTGCTTTCTTCTACAACTACCTCATCATTCTCATTAACAATGCTTACTGGTTCATCAACGCTGGCTTTTTCGAGTTATTTCACTTCTTGGCCATCGTGCTCATCTACCAGAACATCAATGTAATGAATGATTCTCTTGTTGACTCTATTATAGCACCTGTAACCCTTGTTATTTTGTGAATAACCCAAAAAAAATGCCATCATCTCCTCGGGCATCTAATTTTCCAAGTTCTTCATCATTTTTCTTAATGTAACATTTGTTGTCAAAAATTTTGAAGTGTTTTATTGTTAGAGGTCTTCCAACCCAGAACTAATATGGATTTTTGTCACTCTTGGGTCAAAAATGAGCTTTGTTGAGAATGAAAAATGTTGTGTGAATAGCCTCTGCCCAAAACCTTTGTTGAACTTTCTTTTTTGTCATCATAACTTTGGCTAACTGTTGTATAGACTTGTTTTCTCTCTCTGCAACACCATTTTGTTGGGGATTATTTGTTATGGTAAATTACCTCTTAATGCCATTTGATTTGCAAAATTCATCAAATTCCTTTGAAGTGAACTTACCTCAATTGTCTGAACTTATGCTTTTGATTTTGCAGTCAATTTCATTCTCATCCATTGCTTTGAACTCTTTGAATTTCTCAAAAGCTTTAGATTTCTCTCTGACGAATGAAACCCATATCATCCTGCTGAAATCATCAATGATTAACATAAAATATAGCATATCTATGGTTGACTGCATTCTAGATGGTCCGAACAAATCCATGTGTACCAGCGACAATGTTTTTCCTGAAGTGTTTTCCTTTCCCTTGAAAGAAACTCATGCTTGATTTCCTAGTCGGCAAGATTTACAGATAATATTCTATAGATTTGAAAGCCTCGGAAAATCCATAACTTCATTTTTCTTGCTAAGCTTGACAATTGGGTCAAAGTTTAGATGTCCAAGCATTTTGTGCCACAACTAACTCTCATCTGTCTTTGATAAGTATCACTTTTCTATCTTTTCTTTGAGCACATAGACATTATTGTTTGTTCTTATAGCTTCAACAACTATTTCTCATGTACCTATGGACTTGATTTGAAATTTTTTAGCTTTGAAAACCATATCATAGCCTTGATCACACATCTGATACACACTCAACAGATTATGTTTCAACCCATCAATATACAAAACGTTCTTAGCTTTACCTTTTCCATTTGAGAGACTGGCCACTCCTTTTGCAATTATTTTTTCTAGAGCATTGTTACCAAAGGTCACATTACCTTTGTCAATAGGCTTCCAAGTGAGAAACTTGCTTCTATCTCCTGTCATGTTCCTAGAACAACCATTGTCCACATACCAATGGCTCCCACCATTGTGAGCATACAAGTCAATGTCACGTTGCTCTGATTTCTCTTTCTCTTTCCAACCTTTGGGCCTTTGTTCAATTTGTTCAATAACTGGCTTTGTCTTCTTTTCTTTAAGCCTGAAATTTACTACTATATGCCCAAAATTTTGGCATTTATAACATTGCACTCGATAATTTAAGGGGGCAAATGAATTATTATACTTGGATCTGCTTCTTCTCTATTGAATTCTTCTCTTGGATCTCAATTTTCTGTAAGAGATATTAAACCTACAATTTGTTGCTCTGTGGTTATAATTGTTGCATGTGAAACAATACCTTGGGAAGATATCGTTGTGCTTGGATGGTTTCCTTCTACATTGAGCATAATTTTGGGTAGTTTGATTTGCATGGACAACGTACTCCCTTTGTTTTTGTTGATTTCTCTTTTGCTAAGTAAATGTCTCTTGTTGTTTTGCAGTCCTTTATTTTTCTAGAACAAAGGTAATTTCATTTTTACCCTTTACTTGAGTTGTTGCACTGGATTCAGCATCAAAAACAAGACCAATTCAGTCTTTGGAGATTCGTTAAGACTCCATGATTTCATTTAATTTTTTTGTCCCTTTGTTGAATTTTTTATTAAATTTGAGCTATGTTTTAGCCTTTTCAAGCTCCTTCTTCAACAACACAATTTCTCCTTCCATCTTCTCACATATTTGAGCCTTTTCATTCAACTATTGGTTCAAGGAATCTTGTATTTTCTTACCTTCTTCTAACTGCAGAAGTAATGGCTCTATTGCCTCAACCTTTTCTTTTATCAAGGATTATTTCTGGGTTTTGTTTTTCTTTCTCAGCCTCTCTATTTCTTCAAGAGCACTTACCAACTCTCCCTCAAGGTTGACTTCTCCCTCTTCATTATCAAAGTTAATAGCCTCAACTTGCAGATTTACAGTGGCCATCAACATGAACTTCTTAGGGATTTCATCATCTTTACCCTCATCTAAGGATTGACTAGGCTCACTTTCAAAGGAGCTCCCATATTGAGCATATAAACCTCTATTCTTAGCCTTCCTTTTTTCCTTTTGAACCTTCTTAAATTTTTCTTTAGGGTCATAGTCCTTTTTCTTCTTTTCAGGACACTTTGATGCATAATGACCAACTTGGCCACAGTTAAAACATTTTAAGGGAAGCTTACCTTTATACTTTCTTGATCCTTGCTTGAGCTTCCTCACAAAGTTATCTTATTCTTCATATGATTCCCAGCATGAGACATTATTCTCATCCTTGCAAGTCTTCATTGCTTTGAAGGTTGATTCTTTGGCTGCGAACTTTCCTTTAGAACTCCTTATCTCATGGGCAATGAGTATTCCAAGGAGTTGATCTAGAGTGAGAGTGCTCAGATTCTCCATTTATTCAATGGTCGACACCTAGGGATTAAACCTCTCAAGAAGAGATCGCAGTACCTTTTGAACTACCACATCTTCTTTTAGCTTGTCATCAAGCCCTCTTATGGTGTTCACAACTTCATCAACTCTTTGAAAATAATTTTCAATATATTCATCCTCATGAATTCTCAATGATTCAAAATGGATCCTAAAACCTTAGAGTTTATTTTTCTTTACCTTGTTGTCTCCTTCATAGTAGTTGCTCATCTTGTCCCGGATTGCTTTGGCATATTTACAATTCATCACCTTGACAAGTTTCTATTCAGGTAGGCCAACAAGCAGGGCATGCATTGCTTCAGGATTGCATGTGAACTCCAACTTCTGATCTTTGGTAACCAATGTTGGAGGACTTTGATATTTTCTTCCACACATGATATCCAAATGATTGAATGTAGGTCTTCATCTACACTTTCTAAAACACATAGTTTGTTCCATTGAACATAGGTGCCTTATTGATAAAACCTCCTCCCTGGTTTTCCATGGTCCTTGATCTTTATTCTAGTTGTTAAACTGATTAGAAGTAACCTCCCCATGATCCCAAATGTTAGAAACTAGGACAATACTGAGAGGGGGGTGAATCAGTATTGTAGCAATTTTTAAAAAATTACTTAGTGCACATCATTGAATACTTTAGCGATAACTTAAATAACCATAATAGATATTAACATCAAAAATCACAATCGAACACACAAGAATAAGTAACTTTCAGAACTATTCTTGAATTCATTCATAGGGCAAGCTATAACTTGCAATTACAAAGTTTTGGCTTCAACCAGTAGGAAGCTACAACTTCCTATTTTATCAGTTGCAACTAAATGGAGCTACAACCCCAACTATTCCCCAACACCCATTAGAAGGGGAACCAACCCCTAGTCAGCAAGATGCAACTTTCTTTAACACTCATTGTTCCATTTTGCATCAATTTTCATACTAGGACCATGAATGCCTTCTCTGCTTTTCTAAAAAACAATTTATCCCTATCACCCCTCAAAAATCGCCTACAGCAATCTCTGATTACTGTGAAAAATACCACCTCACCATACCAACACCTCACTTTTCCAGAAGCTCTAACTCAAAATCAATTATTGCATTCTACTTAATCGGGCCTTCTTTTATAGATTTTCTTTTGTTATCTTTGGCTTTGAATTTGTGCATGAAGCCTTTATTTTTTTCTTGTGTCCTGCTTCTTCTGTCTTATGGGTTGTGTTTTTTGTTATGGGCTCAATCTCTAATTTAAATTGGCCTTCTTTTCCTTTTCTGCCACTTAAACTAATTTCTTCTGCTAATTCTGGTAAGTTACAGGTTTTAGTGGTGTTCCTTCTAATATTAGTTGTAGTTCTATTTTGACTTAATTGCCAAAACTAGCTCTTAACTGGTAGTTCCACCTTTTTGTCTTTAAGCCCCTTTCCTTTCATCCCTTTACCTAATTATTGCCATAGGACCGATATCTAAGACCATCATTTTAGGCCCAAAGCACTAAGCCCCTTCAACTCTTTTCGGGAGCCTATTTCCTTTGTTAATGGCTCTGCATCATTGGTCACACTTCTAAGTGAAGCAACCATGCCTAACACTGAGGTCCAAGCTCCTGGATTTTTTAATTGGAATTCTTAAATATTTACAGGATTCTAGGATCCAAGGATGACCCCATATTCTATTGTCGTTGCACCCCTGGTCCTCCACTTCTGCATGGAACCTATGTCCAGCACTAAGGTCGAAGCTCCCTTTAACCCGCCGAATTCTTGTTTCCAAGTTGATGTGTCTGTGGGGGCTGCCTAACACTTTCTTTATTGGTTTTCGCTTCTACTACTATGTCTTAGCTCTCTCTGCCCAGAGTCACCACCATTTTCATTTACCAATGCCAGTGAGGTAAAGCTCATGGAATGAACTATCCTGTGGGGTCTTCCTGACACTTCACTAATTGTTGTCACTCTGTCAGCATGTTGACGTGTCCCATCACCTTTTGCCCAAAAAAACCTCTTGTGCACCATTTTAAATATTCTGGGCTTATTCTATCAGGATGAAATCACCATTACATCACTGCTACCATGTTTCATCCTCCAAGTGGTGACACACGTCACATGGAAAAGGGCCACTTGGGTCCCCAAAAACATCGAATATTCCTGCCATGAGTCCACCTCTTATTAGCTTATGCTTACAACATCCTTTGCTATTGTTTAGGCCAGTCACGAGTTGCCACATGTCCTGTTGTCATAGAGGAGAGATAAAAGGTGCTATGGAACCACTCTTAAATGGATTATATTTTTAGGAGGGGTGCCCCTGGAGTAGCTCTCTGTTGGTTATCTGTGCAGTCAGTTGTACATAAAATTGTTTACGGGACCATAGATCCCATCTAACGGATTGTCTCTAGTTCCCCCTAGAAATTTGCCATGCAGCCCGACACTTTCCTCCCTCTACTTAACCTTGGGTTCTAAAATGATTTCGCTAGGGTGAACCCTTCAAGCCAGCCTGTGAGGTAGGCTCCACCTCTGGCCAATTAAAAAATCCTTCGTTGTTTTTGTGGCCTCCACTTAAGCCTAGAGCTTTGCATATAGGCTCCATCACTAGGTTTGGCACTTGTGCCATATTTGGCTACACGCCAAAGGCTCCTCTTGTTGTCTAAGTAAATCCTCTCTATGAACAGAGACAATCCCTCTAGCCCAATGAGTGGGACTACCAACCAACGTGACAATCTACAGACACTTTCCTAAATTACAATCGAAATGAAAGAAGAAGCAAGAGACTTGCCTTGTTCTGATGCTATAACACACTCCTTTGTTGAATATCTTGATCGCTTGCTCCTCGGGCTCAACCCTACTGCTCACTTCATTTCAATACCTACACAAGAGGCCAAAGACACAACAAATCATATAAGTGCAACAAGCATAATCGAATGTAATCTACTTAACATATCTAGGAGCATTGATATAAATGAAGCATTAACACAGTCATTTATGGAAAGTGAACCAGTAGTTGTATATATTAATAAATAAAAAAGGAAGCATACAACTAAGCCTTAATGTTAATAAGCCCTCCTTGAGTGAATGTCCAAGTCCAAGCTCAAGCTCTCCAAGCACTCCTTCTCCAAGCCAAATGAGTAGCATGTAGGCACTATCTCAACATAAGGGTCCAAATAATCAGATACCAACCATTTGGGAATGGGAAAGGGAAAATCCATCATCTCAAGGAGGAAGCTCATAGGGATAATATCAAATGGAAATTTTGGGAGAATTTGACCACATCCACAACGAACAACCTCTAGCTCGTCATTCTGGAAGCCTCTAGATCACGAATCTTCTTGTCCTATTTGGGAAAACTTGCCTTTTAGGGATCAACACAAGTATCCAAGTAAAAATTATGCTGGTAGCACGAGGCTAATATGATGCAACCTGCCATCAACACGAGTTTCCAGTGTCACAATTGCGTTGACCATGAAATTAGGGTTTTGAGCTTACTTCTTCAGGGAAGGCTCAAGGCACGTTTTCATTAAGTCTTCAGAGAGGATTTGGACTACATATTAGGATGGGTACGTTGCATAATTTCCAAGTTTCGAGCACTCCGGGTTATGACACAGGGAAGTGTAGGACGCGTGACAAAATATTGTGTAACAAATGCCCCCTAAAGCATGAAGGCAGAATAGGGAGAGATGGATGAGATGCTTTACGAGCTTTTGCAAGGACGAGAAAACACACTGTCATGATACTTGCAAATCAAGGATGCATATACATATGCATATCTAATATCAAAACATGAATCCATGGTATAGACGCAGCTATCTAGATAGAAATTACTGTGAAAAGATCCACGGCATGGGCATAGTAATATTTCCCATATTAACTTCAACCAAAACTTCGTTCACCAAAACGGGTGTTTGAAGTGGATGCATCGAGTTACCAGAAACAAAATCTTCAAGACATGAAGGAATCTCACTAAGACTTGGAAGAAATGAGGAACGATGATGGGAATCATTCCAAGGAGTTTCGTCAAGAGACATAACCTCAACAATACTCTCATCGGTGGGGAATATCTCATTCAAGGGATTTGGAGAATCCCAAGAACCAAGCCAAGGAGATTGTGAATACGTATCTAGGTGCATACTAAGAATAGTATGGCTTTCTGAAGTAGTCATTGAATCCAAGACAAGTTCTTGGTAGGCTTTCTCTAAAGGACTTAATGGCATAGCATCACCAAAAGAATCAACCTGATCCTGAGTAGGGATAATCCACAAATAATTGGAGATAGAGATCATGTTGATCGAGGTGACATGCAGAGGTGGGAGAGAAAACGTTACCATTAAAGTAGAATCTTTGAAAATACCTGGCCCCACACTCTCAATGGAATGTCGCTATTTTCCACATATGGGACGTTTCCATTTGAAGCACCGGAAGAGAAAAAATAAAATTGATCAACGGTGACAATTTTCCCTTCATGAGGAAAACGGAGCACCTGAAACAAAGAGGAAACCACACAAAACATGGCATGGGTCCAACTTCGCCCAAGTAGAAGGTTGTAATTCAGATTCACATCTACAACTTCTACTTCTAACTCGACAATCTTCCCTTCCAAGGTGATGGGAAAACTTGTGAGAATACCATAAGGATGAGAGCCTCTACCATCAAAGGCTTCTAAGGTGTTTCGAGACTGGTTGAGAGGTGGAGAGTCGATGGATTTCCAACATGAAATAGACATGATGCAAGTGGAAGCACCTTCATCAATGACACTCTGATGAATCGTATTTCCTTTTATAATGACTTGAATCAAAAATTCAATTTGATGAGGAAGATGAGGAACATGATTTTCTAGATCAAAAGTAATCAAGTTCAAATTGGCAGGATCGATGCCTCCTATAGTAGACAATAATGATTTCCACTGCATTGGACAAGTTTGGAGAACTTCTAAGGCAGACATTGTTGAGGGCGCTTGAGCTAAATCTTCAACAATATTGTGATGTTGAGAAGCTCTAACGTTTGGATTGTAGGATGACTTCCAAAGCACACCTTTGGGAGGTGGTTAGATGACAGATTCATTATTATGTCTCTCGATGTGGAGAGGACTAGAACTGGGTGGAGTGGAAGTAGAAGGTGTATCAGTGGCTTCCTTTTCCACCGTCTGCTTTTGAGGAGTTTGATAATCTTTCGACTGGGTGGCAATAGAGATAGGTTGTGTACCCATCATGTAAACCTAAGAACTAGAAGAGGCAGAAGATTGTGGTTGGTCTACCAACTGAGTCTGTTGAGATGGAAATGGCTCTTTCAGTACATCTTGGGTCTCTTTCAATAAATGACTAACTTCCGCACGACGGGTACAATCCTTTGTGTAATGATATTCCTCACAAATTAGGTAAGGATATTTTGGCTTACACTTGGAGGCATCATCGGCATATGGCTTAGGAGGATCCTATTTCGGGGTATCAGGTTTTTCTTTACCTTTACCCTTTTTCTTATCTTTAGAGGCTTTGTCTTCCATGGTAGACTGGATGGAATTAACCTCAGAGGTTTTACCAGGGTTTGATGGGGTTTTCGAAGGAGGATTAGAATCAGTATTCAAAACAGATTTTTTCTTCGAAGAAGCTTTAGTGGAAGTTTGAGATATTGATCCAATGATACCATCAACAGGTGGCACATCTAGAGACTTCAAAGATGCTGGATCCAAAGATGGCCTTGGAGCATCAGGAAAAATTTCATACAGCGTGCCAGATTTGGAATAAACCAAATCCAAATACTGGGCACGGACGATGGCTTGATCCTCATTCAAAAAACCACCCATTGTTATATGTGCAGCGATTTTGTTTACAAATGCCTTGGTGAACCATTCGGTTAACAACTCAACAGGGATTTCAAACTTGATGGGGCGACATTGACATCTCCATTCATGGATGTGATTAGAGCTATGGGTCGCGGTATCTTGTTTCAGACATGTAAGCAAGTGGGTACCGGTAATTGGAAGTAGGTGAGGAAGGCCCAAAGAGTTTAAGTCTTCATAGGTTCCTCAAGGCAACTCAATGTACCACTTAGCAGCAGAAGCTATCAAGGTTTATTGAAAGAGGTGGAGATGAATAGAATCGTCAATGTAGGAATTGAAATAACACCATAAGTGATATGTCATCACATGGGCCTAAGGGTCTTCTTTATCTTTTCCTTTGAATTTAGGGAAATCACTCAAAATGTTAGTGGGAATTGGAGGCCAATAAGGTGAATGAAGTATCAGATCATTGGTAAGCCTCGAGACATCAGGTAGTTCCAACGTCACTAGAAACGGCAATTCCAGGTTAAAAGGCATATAAGGCCTTTGATAAGGCCTAGTCTATGGGTTCCAACCTTTTTGGTAAGGGTTTTGCCCCAAAGTAGAGGATTTTGACCATATGGGCTTGATTTTGCCCCCACTGAGGGATACCTTGACCATAAGGCAAATTCTGCCCAAGGTAGGGTTGACATTGACCTACCATAGGTCGTTAATAACCATAAGGTGGATAGACATTGTGCATGGCATATGGATTATACGGTTGCTGCAGCTGTTGACCCTAGTAATAAATTTGTTGGCCCTACTACTGCAGGGGTTGGCCTTGTGTCTATAAGGTTTGACCTTGTTGAAATAAAGGTTGAGTTTGCTGCTACAAGAGCTAACCTTGCTACTGCAATGGTTGACCTTATGGATACAAGGGTTGGTTTGGTTGTTAGACAAACTATGTTTGTTTTTGCAAAGGCTATTGAAATTGTTGCAAAGTTTTCCCCTGCTGCTGCAAAGGTTTCCCTTGTTACTACAAAGGTTTCCATTGGTGCTGTAAAGGTTATTGAATAGTTCTTTGAGGAATTCCCTGTTGGTACTGATAAGTTCCAATTGGGATTTGACCATATGTACCAGGAATAGGATTATGACCAGGTTGCAGATGAGGACCTACTTGCGGAATATAAGGTGGATTTTGCAGTGCTTTTGAACCATATGGAACATAATACTGTTGGAGAGGTATCTACGCCATATAATATTGTTGATATTGGACATTACTAGCTCCGGCGGGAATAGATGATTCAACAGGATTAGGAATACAACTAACAGGTTGACTCACTCCAACCATGTGAGATTATGATCCACTCACATGGGTTCCACCTGAAACAAGAGGGATATTTGGATTCCCCCCCCCCCCCCCATGCTAGGAATGAGGTGGTGGCACATTTTGTCCACTTGGTGGGGGAATCGAGGAACTTGCAGACGTATAAACCAAAATTGTCAGTTGCACCATAATGGAAGGTTGAAACGAAGGTAATAGTTGTGATGGAATCGTCGGTTGAATCAGAACTGAAGTAACGGCAGTTTGTACAGGGATATGAGAGGTCATGTTAGTAATAAATGGGCCAAAAGTAAGCATAGAATTTGATGACCAAATTAGATTTTGGTATAATGTGGAAGCACTAGGAGTTCATGAAACTAGTTGAGCCAAGGTTGTATAACCATGTGGAAGCATATGTCCACTAGTTTTAGGAGGCGGTTGAGATGGAACTCTTCCTACATAAGGAAATTCAAATTCATAATCATTATCAACACTAGGAGTGTGAGTAGTGGAGACTTCCAATGGACCTCGAGGAGAGGTTGGAATCTCACCTTCTAAAGCCATAGGTGGAAATAGTTGGCGAGGAGGAATCCGAGATGGACAAGCATATAACTCCAAAGGAACACCAAGTTAATCATATGGACTATAAGGATGTTAAGGAGATATCAAAACTGGATCAAAAAGTGGATTCGAAGGATATAAAAAAAAACATCTATGGACTCTCAGGGGTTTCTAGATCAGACTCTTGAGATGAAAATGAGTCTCGAGGTGGAGGATGAGAAGCAAGGGGTTTGATACTTGGGACAATTCCAAGTTCAAATCCTTGAGCTTCAAGTGACTGTGAAAGTTCAAGATGAACTCCTTGTGAAGACCCTTCAGTATCAAATGATGAAGGGGAACTGTGAGGTGAACACAATGGTTCAGCCACGATGACTTTCTCTCAAGAGCAAAAGGAGAAGATATGATTTCATTGAGGGCTGATTAAAATTAAAATTTACAAGGAATTACTCAATGTGAGGCCAAGAATCAACTGCATGGGTTCAACATATTATCATTGGCAATTAATTTTATGACACGAAACAACAAATAAATTAAAAAAGAGTAATGTTAGGCAAGAGGGTTTTCCAAGTATCCATGAACCAATATATATACCTTAGCTGAAACCAAGGACTTGACGTATGACGGTCGATCTCCCTGAATGTTGTGTTCGGTGTATCACGTTTACAAGGCGGCTGACTCGGTTACCTGTGGCTAAAGCATAACAACCTAGTGGGGTCTCCCAATATATACTCGATGGTACGAGGAGAACAAGTCTGTGTTAGCATTGTCTAATGCATAATTGTTCGATGATAGTGTCCCTATATACTTTCCATATTGAAGTGCCTCCTATATACCTGAAAGTACTAGAGAACCTTCAATATACTTCCATACTCATATGGGATTTCACCCCTGGGATACAATGCAGGCGGTTAACAACAGTTGCTATGTTTAAAGACATCAGAACACATCTATAGCCTAGACCTATAGATATTTTTGTTAGGTTACAAATGCTCCTTAGGTTAGTTGAGGTCAATTTTAAGTTTATTTGTATTTAGGTTTCAGTGTTATGGCTCAATGATGTCACCTGAATTCCTATAATGCAACTAAATGAGAAAAATGAAATATTTTCATTTGATGAAGGCTAATGAGGGAAGAGAGACAACCAAGAAAATTCATAAATCAAGAAAAATGCATCAAAACATAACTCTTTAAACTTCCAATGAAAAATGTAAAAATGAAATCTACTCTTTCACTTTCACTAACAAATGCAATGCCAAAATGAAATCCTATGAGAAACAAAAATCATTTTTCTTTCACTAGGATGCACTAATCTTTTTGTTCTTTTTCTTTCACTTTGATTCGAAAATGCAAACTAATGCACAAGCAAAGGAAAAAATGCAACCCAAAACAACTAAAATGAAAATTTCATTCACTTTTGCTTTCGAATACAAATCTTTTCAAAAATAATTAAATGAAGAAGTCCTTTCACTTTTCTTTTCGAAACAATGAAATCAAAACAAGCATTCACTTTTAGTTTCACCAAAGCAAACAATTGTAATCTATGTTCAACAATGGAGTAGAATCAATTTTCAAAGTACCAAAATGATTCAACACTAATGAAAATAACGTCACAATCACGAACCGAAAGAAACTTGAAAATATTTTCCTAAATGGAAGTAATCAATCTCATAGAGACAATACAAGTGATGAGTGGACGGTGACCTAGACCTAGAAACCCTAGAAGGCAATCAAGCCCCAAACACACATCAATAAAAGCTAAGAGACAATTGCAATATCACAAGGATAACAATCAAGACAAACACACTGTAATTACACTGGAAAATCACTCACAGAGGTTGAAAACCACTTAAAACAAGAAGAAACCCTAATTTTCTTCTATCCTCTGGGATTAGCGTGTCTGTTAAAGGAAAAAGGGTGATGAAAGGCAAAGGAGCATGAATGTAAATTCAAAATTGGCACTAGCAGCACTTCTGTCACAGCATAAATTGCATTGGGAAATAAAAATAAAAAAAAAATTAAAAAAAAAATCTTCAAACTCAGAGCAGGTTCAACACTCTTAAGCAAAAACCAGTGACATCATATATCTACAGTGATGCATACAAGCCAAGAAATCGATGGTTAGTCAAACTCATCAAAGAATTTGATCGAAGGAATGGATGGAAAGGTTATAGCTTCCCCAGTGGAGTCACCATTTTTTTGTTTAGGTAAATCCTCTCTGCAAACAAATATGATCCCTCTAGCCCAAGGAGTGGGATTAGCAACCAACATGACAATCTACGAGATACTTTCCTAAATTACAATCAAAATGAGAGAAGAGGAAGGATACCTACCTCGTTCTAATGCTATAACACACTCCTTTGTTGAATATCTTGATCACTTGCTCCTCAGGCTCAACCCTACTGCTCACAGCATTTGAATACCTACACAAGAGGCCAAAGACACAACAAAGCATACAAGTGAAACAAGCATAATCGAATGTAATCCACTTAACATATCAAGGAGCATTAAGATAAATGAAGCATTAACATAATCATTTATGGAAAGTGAACCAACAGTTGTATATATTAATGAATAAAAGAGGAAGCATACAACCAAGCCTTGATGTTAATAAGCCCTCCTTGAGTGAATGTCCAAGTCCAAGCTCAAGCTCTCCAAGCACTCCTTCTCCAAGCCAAATGAGTAGCATGTAGGCACTATCTCAACATAAGGGTGCAAATAATCAGAGACCAACCATTTGGGAATGGGAGAGGATGAATATATAGGCAGGGAGAGGGAGTTAGGATCTCTCCAAATATAGGGTAAGGCCCTCATCTCAAGGAGGAAGCTCATAGGGATAATATCAAAGGGCAATATTGGGAGAATTCAACCACATCCACAACGAACAACCTCCATCTCATCGTTCTGGAAGCCTCTAGATCACGAAGCTTCTTGTCCTCTTTGGAAAACTTTCCTTTTAGGGATCAGCGTGAGTATCCAAGTAAAAAGTGTGCTGGTAGCACGAGGCTAATATGATACAACCTACCATCAGCGTGAGTTTCCAGTGTCACAGTTGCGATGACCCTGAAATTAGGGTTTTGAGCTTACTTCTTCAAGGACGTCTCAAGGCATGTTTTCATTAAGTCTTCAGGGAGGATCTAGAATGCATATCAAGATGGGTACAATGCATAATTTCCAAGCTTCAGGGACTTGAGGGTATGACAAAGGGAAGTGCAGGAGGCATGAAAAAACACTATGTAACACCTCTAAACACCTTTAACCCTATTATTTGACTTTGGGGTCATAAATCTTTGACATTCTCTAAATTTTGATCCATGAGGTCTTTTCAGGACTTCCATATACCATTAGAAATCTCTTTTAGAGCTCTATCGATCTGGGTGATTTTCCTCTACACCTAAGATAATTTAGTGCTCTAAAACTGGCTCCAAGACTACTACAGTGATTTTGATCTTTTTCCCTTCTTGTGTGCCTGGAACCTGCTCCTTGAAATATTTCTTTGACACTTGTGCCTCCTGCTATCACCTGTTGACATAAATGACAAAATATTTCCAACGCTTTCCTTGCGACTCTTCATCTTCTTCATGACCTTTTATTCCTAAATGACCTTTATTTCTAAATTCATTACAACTTTAATTTCAAAAATAACTTTTTTTACAAATTACAGGGAATTTAAAATGACAAGGTTCCTTCATAGAACAAAACCCATGATATCCATATACAAGGCCTCAACATGCAGCCATTGTGTCAAGTACATGTACCAAGCCTTGTATTTTGAAGCGATGGATTTGACCTTCTTTGAAAATTCACTTTCAAATCTCATGAGGCACTCTATAGCATCTAACAATAGAATCCTCATGTCTAATTGTATATAGTATGAAATCCCAAAGAGTTTAGTGTGAATTTTTACTAATCCTACAATATGTTGTGAAATTACTTCCTTTGTAGGTTCCAAGTTTTATTGAGCAGTTGCTTGCTTCATCACATCTAATTCTTGCACCTCATTCCTAATTTCCCATTCAGGTCTTATTTCTCCTATTGCACCAATAGAGGGTATTGTGTATTCCTCAATGAGATCCTACAATTCCTTGTACCTTGTTTAATACACTTTTAGTGTTCTAGTCACATCTTTGGTCAAATTTTCATGTGTTTGCATTGACATTTTGATTCTTGCTTTTTCCATGTCAGTGCTCATTCTATCTTTCCTTGGAAGCCTTGCTAGTGCATCCAGATATTCTTTGCTCCATTCAAAGAGGTACTTTGCAGCTGAGAAGGATTTCTCTATGAGTGCTCCTCTTCCTTACAAATCATCTTGTAATTTTGATAATGGATATATTGTTTTACAAAGGGTGATCATTCCTTAATAACCTAGCTTGATGACTTCTTATACTACTTTTATTTCCTCCAATATTGTTGCCTTGAAATCTTATTTGTCGGAACTTGAGTTATAAAGAGTGTGGTTCTCAGCATGCAACCTTGTTAGGAAAAATAATGAGAGGGGGGTGGGGGAGGGTGAATCAGTATTTTAAACTACTTAAACTTTTATTTTCTTATTCATATTTTTGTACACGAATGTTATGAAGTAAACTTACGTATGTACGTGATTGTGATGAAGATAAGTATTGTATATCCAAGTCACTAACTTTTTCAATTAATTCATCATCTGTTTAACTTGAACCAGTATATCAATACTTCATCAAACATTAATTAAACAATAGCTATGTGAAGTAAAAACAGAATAGGTTATCGCACACAAGAAACACATGAACACCAGGATTTTAGGTGGAAACCCAATATGGGAAAAAAGCATTGTTGTTGTCGTCTATGTTTTCTTCTTTTATTATAAAGAGAAATTTATTACAAACTTGTACTATCACAGACTCATACCAGTATGCAGGCCCCCCACCTGTAGAAAGCTACAACCTTCTCTCATTTTCCATATTCTACTGGAAGGGAGATACAACCACCTTATCCTTTGTTCTTTGTGGATCACTTTTTATAATGTTTTAAACTAGACCCATCCCAAATATTAGACAACAATACTGATGTAGAAATTCTGATTGTAGATTAACCTGATAATGCAATATAACTAAAGAAAAATACTTTAATCTACTTCTACAATCAAACTTGCAGAAGCTTAATAGATTTGAGAAAGATCAAGCTGAACACATATAACTAGAAGAAGAATCAATGCACATGAAACACAGAAGAATACTCAGGGGAAAGCCTTAGCTAAAAACCCCACTATCTGTATTATCATAAAAGGTGGAAATATATCAGGATTACACAAAGCCTTAGCTCTCACAGCTAGCCAACGCTCAATACAATCCTCCTGGATGCTCACAGGAAAACAAGGCTTCTCACAAACCTTCTCTGTTGTGGGGAAAAATGCCTATGCAGGACGATCCTATCCACCTAAGGTGTGACAGTGCCTTAGCAACAAACGAGTACAGCTATTCTGGTTACTTCCTTTATGAAATGTGAAAGAAGAGAGATCAATAGACTTACCGGTGTCTTCCGTTTGTCCCTCGATCCGGTCTCTCTTCTCTTTGGGTGTCCACAGCTACTTGCCTTCTTGCTTATCCAGCTTCAACTTCCTGCAAGATCACAAGAGAACAGCTACTTGCGACAAGAGAAGAACACTACACAAAGACAGATATTCACATTCATAACTAGTTTAGGATTAGAAATAAACCAAATACACTAATACATTCATACATCAAAATACATCAGCGTATAGGAGAAACCAAGATAGCTTTATTGATGAATAACAAGGTTCAGGAAGAGATACAACCCAGAAGGCTCCAATACAGCATCTCCTTCCCAGCAAATGGAATTCCTATCTTCAGCCCCTTCAAAGCATTAAGCACCCAATGATTCCAGTCTCAAACCAACAAAAATTCTTTGCAATAACAAAATTCCAGCCTCTAGATCTCATGGAGGAGAGATCCATATATAGATGTTTGGAGAGAGGATGAGTTAGCTTGAGATCTGACTATTGTCCCCTCCCTCTGTCAGTTCTTGAGTCCACTTGGAGGTTCTTGCTTCCACTTGGATATTTGGAACCTCTTACTCATCACCAGTCGAATTCCCTGAGGCAAGTGTCATTTTGGAAGCTTCCTGGGTTTTGACACCTTGAGAAATGAGCCTGCCACTTGTCCATTCTCGTTCAGCGCAGGTAGCTAGTGTTCCAGTTGACATTCAACGCAGGTAGCCAGTGTTGGCTTTGACATTCAGCGCAAACAGCTAGTGTAGCCACTGAAATGATCCTGAATTGACTTGTTTTTGAGCAGTTTTTGGTGGAGAACTTCTGTGAATTGCTGTGGTTTGTTAGCCTTGTTCCTCTAGGGGTAGGAACAACATGTTTAGGGACTTTGGATCCCTTAGATTATGGACATTTCATGCTCAATGCTGTAAGGCACAAAAATGTCTATAACAGTTGCCCCCTAAAGTATGAGGCTGTTTATCGGGCGAAATGCTTTATCAGGGGGATCCAAAGTTCATCCAATGCTGGGAGGAGACCTGTAATAAGATACAATACAATACATTATTTTTCATACTGCTTTCATGATCTAGCTGAGGCGGGCATTCCCATGCTCAGCTTTATAAATTCATTTTTCTATACATAGAACAGACAATCGTCTGGTGGTAGGCTGATAATTTTGATGAAATTATCATCCTTTGAGTAGGATGATTATCTGCTGCAATGATGTACATGTCAATGTCTTTATCTTTTCTGAATATATATCACAACCCGGATGGATGAAACTAGATCTGGGGTCTTCAAACTCGTTCGATTTTCACTCTAAGTACAAGTCGATCCATGTGAGAAATGTTCTGAAGTCGAACATGGAAAGACATCGCTTGATTACCGGTCAATGATGAAAACCGTTAACAAGCGCGAGAGGAATCACCGATAATGATAATGACCCTCAAGGTACTGCAGTACGATTCACGTGGTGTGAATAAAGGACTTGGCGTCAAACACCACGCAAAATCTTTCGGTCGAAGGTCATTGATGTATACCTGTCGCCGAAAGTGAGAAACTTGCCATTGTGGCATGCAAGCTTCAAAGTACTGAAGGGGTTGTTCCTAGATCAACTTCTTGGATAATGAGCTGATGTCGACAAGAAGCGATCCGTCAAAGGAGGGCCTTAATGAATCCCACATCAGTGACACGGAACGGAGCTAATGATTTTAATGGAGGTGAAAACGATCTGTGACATATGATTCAGGGTGGCGGTCATGAAAGGATGAAGGATAATGTATGGCAGTGGATGGGACACGGTTGACTCTTTCTGAACGACTTCTCTTGAACATGTGGCGACACTGATACGATGTATCGGTAGCATTACCCCAAATATGGATGGTATGGCGAGACCATGGATGTGACCGGTGAATGAAACAACCCAACCCGATTGTGGTACGGAGGAAAAGTGTCATGTTCAAGAGCGACTTGCTACCATCAAAGTTTTCTTTAGTTTCTCCCAATTTTTCCCCAGTCATTGCTGACCAGTACCTCTTTATTTTTGTCAAGCTTGAGGAGGATAACATATGCTTGTTCTATAACCTGCCCTTCGGGCAAGCCCATCGCTATGTTTTAACGAGCCTAGCGATAGTGAAACTCGTTCTCATCTAAAGACAAGTTTGTCGCTATTTAATAATTTTAACGAGTCTAACGACAAGGATAACTCGGTCCTTTTCATTTTTAGAGAGTCTGAAAAAGTACGTAAAGTTAACTCCAAAATTCCTTTTTCGTCATCTAATCCCTTAAGTCCGAAAAAGTATAAAACAATACAGAAGGGATGAGTTTTCGATAGTTTTAGCGAGCCGAATAAAACAAGCGCTCGATCTTTTTGTGCAATAATCCCTCAGGTCAAAAAAAGATTAAAATCTAGAGGAGGGATAGCTCTTCCAGTCGCTTTAACGAGCTGGAAGGCCAAGGACTCGGCAATCTTTTCATATTTTACGAGTCAGTTGAAAAGAGCTTAAACAAGACTCGTCTTTTGAGGAACGAGTGATAAACAGGGATAGCAGCTGATTCCAGGTACAGGTTGGAATTTTCCAATCACGGCAGTGTCACAAGGATGGCTAGGTGAAATCACTCTTCGCAGCTGTTCCTAAAAATGGGTAAACAATCATATGGAGGTGAACGATCGGCCAAATGAAAAGTGGAGGTGACGGTGCAAACACGACCAAGGCTTTAATGGCTGATGATATTACATTCACAGTGGTTATTTACCGGGATAGGTTCATTTTTTATTTTAAAATGAGCTTAAACACTGGTGGAAACACTTGCTCATTGCTTATGTTTATTTTTTAACGAGCATGAAGTCCGCGTTAAAACTGCTCGGATCTTGCGTTTATTTTTTAACGAGCATGAACTTTGTGCTAAAACTGCTCGATAATATATGGTCAAATTTTTTATTTTTACCATAACTAGCTTTGCCCTTTTCAAAGATAGTACTGTATCCTCAATTGCTGCATCAAACTAGTTAGAAATGAATAACATTTGCATGAAAATGAGATGAGAACCCTAATATTTCGCTTTGAACTATGTAAAAAGCCATTAAAAGGTGTTTTTACCTCTCATTTTACCATTTCATTTGAACTTGGTTTGTTGGAGCTTTGGAGGTGCCTCTTCCCTCTTGATTTTCACCAGCTGATTCCGGGAGATTCTGCGGACGATTTTCGGCTCCGTCTGGACCAGGTAGGAGCTAAACTCTAGCTCTTACTTTTCATGGTTTCCTTTTTCCATTCTCTGCATGTTTTCCTGTTCCCATGAGCCCCTGGGGTTTTGCTAGGGCGCTCTGCCATCAGCGCAGGCAGTCCATTCGAAACCTGCGTTGAATGTCAAGCTGCATGAAGGCAGTTTGACCTTCAACGCAGGTAGGACACTAGCCAGTTGCGTTGAGCATAGAAAAACAGTCTTGTTGCACAGTTTTTGATGAAATTTCGCTAGTTTCTCATCAAATCCAGGATCTTACTCTTTCTCTTGTTTGTTTTGCAGGGACTTTTGAGCAAAATGACCCTCACATGGCGAGAACGAGAACATGAAGAAGAGGACATGATTGCCCTCCATGACCCTGTCACGGTGAACGCGCTGCGGAACTGTGGTCTGCTGAAGTTCTTCCGTATCTCTAGTATGAGATCACAGATCTCTTTACTGCAGTATATGCTTGATGCTTGGGATCCTATTAACCAAGTATTCCAGATCAGGAGAAAATCCATCCCTTTGACCGTGGTAGACATTTACTTCTTGACTGGTTTGTCGAGGCGGGGTGCCCCCATTTCTTTGTCAGGTTCGGCCAGGGGGAATGACTCCGTGAGAGATTATGTCCGCCAGTATTGCAGGGAGGGGTCCCAGCCGAGCAGAGACGGCAAGGTTGTTATCCGTGAGATTACTGACAGGTCTCTCAGGTCCATTCTGTATACTATTGGTAGGATGGCTGGCAGCACATCTCTTCGTGTTGCCAACAGATCTTATGTGCAGCACGCCTTGGAGTGTCTCCAACCGAAAGTATTCAACTGGTGTGATGCAGTACTTCTTCAGATGAAAAGTCAGTTGAACAAGGTAAAGGACGGGAAGCTGAAGAACTTTGGATTTGGTTCTATTCTGACTACCTTTGCCTTGGAGAAAATACCACTGATGCAGCCTCAGTATATCGCACTCGACTTGCCTTCTCCTACCGAGCCACGCATGCAGAGATGGGTTGATCACATGTCTAGGCATGCTGGTCAATCTCAGATTTCTTTCACTGATACCTTCTTCAGGTGGTTCGAGCATCAGGAGATGGTCTATTCTGAGTATCCATATGTTGGTATGGATTTCCGAGGTGATCCGAACTTGGTACTGCCGGATGGCGAACAGTGGGGCGCTATTGGTAAAATCTTCGACCATATTACTGTTTACTGTTCTTATTTATAATGTCCTTGTGCTTTATTCTATCAAGACTTTAATCAAACTCATGTGTGCATGCAGATGTTGGTCCTGTTCGTCCAGCAGTTCGCCCGAGAGTGCCAGTTGCTGCCCCAGCAGGGGAGACTGCTGGGAGAGTTATTCTCCGCGACCTTGACGTAGCCGAGACCCTTACAGCTGTGCAGGAGCAGGTTGAGAGCCTTACTCTCAGCATTCCCGATGTGAGGATTGATGAGTTACCTTTACAGTTGCAGCGGCATACTACTGGCGTGCCTAGACGATGGACTCGTCTCTTGCGCATGATTGCACAGGCCGTGACGTGCTATCATGAGCATCACTAGGCTAGGGTGCCCCCTAGCATTTTTGAGTTTTTGGGTCATATGACCGATTTTTGTCTTGGTTACAGAACATTATGTATGAACGATAAACAGCTTACATATATATTTTGATTTTCGAGGTTTATTTTGGTTGAGTTATATGATCCATATGTACAACATTGATGATGTGTCTCTTTTTATAAATGTCGCAAATGTCTATCTAACACATAATTTGCTAATGAGTTGGTTAATGTGTTTAACTTTCTAGAAATATGCCGGTATTGAATTGAATCAAATTGTCTTTCCAAAATCTTAACCCTTAGGAACATGCGATAAATAGCTGGATTGCGAACGGAATATATACCATTGAGTTGTAGTATTACGAGTTGTGAGTCTAGCCTGACAATTAGTCGGCGTATACCATGGGTGATGGCATCAGAGAGTAGTTCTATCAACGCGCTATACTCAGCGATGTTATTCGTTGATTGCCCAATACACACACCTCTGAAACTTACTAACTCGCCGCTTGGATCAAAAATGGCCCAGGCTGCAGAGGATAGGTTATGCGAACTACGACTCGCTCCGTCGGCATATCCAACACATGTCTCCAGAAGGTTTGACATCTGCAATAAATGTAAAAAGGTGGATCACTCGACCAAAACAAACACTTTGGCGAAAACAAAATACAACAAAAGCATACAGGTTACTATTTAAGCATAGTAACGTTTGAGATACAACCCATTACGGGGTTGCGCCAGTGGAATTCCGTCCCATAGAGAATTAAATTTACCTGCTCCCAATTTATCGGATTCTTGGTCGTAAAGCAAGACTAAGTCACCTTCTGAGAAGACACGGGGTTTGACATTTTTGTCGAACTGTGCCTTGACTCGTTTCTTATGGGCTTCGTTAGCCAAAGCGGCATCACGACGGGTTTCATCCAATTGGATTAATTCCAAGAAACGGGCCTCTTCTTCCGAAGTTCCGGGGAGGAGATCAATTGCGAGTTTAAGCGACGAAATTTCACACTGGATTGGCAAGACTGCTTCCAGGCCATACACCAGTTGGAAAGGTGTGAACCCGGTCGCGTTCTTTATCGATGTTCGGTAAGCCCACAAGGCTGAGTACAGGATTAGGTGCCACCTTCTTTTGTGAACCCCGATCATCCTTTGCAACATACGCTTCAGGACCTTGTTGATTGCTTCAACTTGTCCGTTGGCTTGCGGATAATACGGGGTAGAGCTGTCATGAGATAGCCCTAGCTTGGCAGCTAATTCAACCATCATGTGATTGTGAAAATGCGATCCATGATCTATAACTATAGCCTGTGGTACGCTGAACCTGGCGACTACATGATTGAAAAAGAAAAGGGCAGTTGTTTCACCAGTGTTATCTAATGTAGGCATCGCCTCGGCCCATTTGGTAAAATAGTCAACAGCGACTATAATATACCCATGCCCCCCGGTCGAGGTGGGGTTACATGTCATGAAATCGATGCCCCATTTGGTGAAAGGCCCAACAGCAACTATTGGCTGTAAAGGTGCAGGTGGTCTTCTAGTTTTGCTATCGAAAATTTGACAAGCATGGCAACTTCTGACTGCGGTTATGCAATCTTTGAACATGGTTGGCCAGAAGTATCCTGCTCGTAAGATTTTCTGTGTTGTAGCATATCTAGATTGATGCCCCCCACATGCGCCTGAATGACACTCATTCAGGGCTTTTTCGGCCTCTTCATGGGTGAGGCACCTCCTCAGAACTGTATCTATGCCACGACGGTAAAGCGTATCACCGACGATCATGTAGTCTTTCGCTTGGTATCGTATATGTTTTTGTTCTGAGAGAGAGGTGTCAGGCCTGAATTTTTGGGTTTGGAGATAAATTATTATATCCCCATACCACTCATTGCTTGTAGATATCAGAAACAAACTTTCGTCCACGATTGACTCTTCTGATGTTTCATCGTTGGACGATGATGGGAGATCGCACAATAATTCTGCGAAAACTAAAGCTTTCTTTGACTTGGATTTGACAAATTCCAGATCAAAATCTTGAAGGATCACTATCCATTTTGAATATTTTCCCCCCAGCAACTGTCGCGACAATATATAAGTCATGGGGTTGCAATCTGATAGAATGGTAGTTTTCCGAAAGAGGACATAATGTCGAAATCTTTGTATCGCTTGAACAGCAACGAGTGCTAGCTTTTCAACGTAAGAATATTTGCTTTCTGTATCATTCAAGTTTTTACTTAAATAATATATAGGATGTTCAATTCCATCGACTTCTTGAACTAAAACCATCGCAATGGTCGTATCTGCTGCAGCCAAATACAGGTTAAAATCTCTTTGATAGTCTGGGGCATACATTAATGATGCTTTTACTAGAGAATCTTTCAGAGCATCAAAGGAAGCTTGCGCCACCTGATCCCAGACGAAAGGTACATCCTTTTTCAAAAGACGAGTATAACCTTTAGCAAGTTCTGCGTAATTTGGAATGAACCTCCTCAGAAAGTTTGCTTTCCCTTGGAGTTTCTGAATCTGAAGCAAATTTGAAGGTGGAGGCAAATTAATGATTGCCTGAACCTTACAAGGGTCGAGACGAATCCCATCCTTAGAGACTACAAAGCCAAGTAAGCGACCAGAACCGACGCAAAACACACATTTGTGCGGATTGAGTCTTATCTTGTAGTGTCGGCAACGTAGAAATATCGCTCTTAAATGCTGCGGATGATCAGTCCGCTTTCGCGAATGAGCTGGAAGGTCGTCGAGATAAGGTTGAACGATGTTCTTGATGTCATGGAAGGCATAATTCATTGCCCTCTGAAACGTCGCCCCTGCATTCTTTAAACCAAAGGGTAATTTTCGATAAGCGAATGTGCCCGACGGACAGATGAATGCAGTCTTTGACTGGTCCTGTGGGTGGATATTTATTTGATTATACCCGGAAAATCCATCCATAAATGAAAAGATTTCACATCCGGCGCATTCGTCAATTATCTGGTCGATGAAGGGTGTAGGGTAGTTGTCCTTCGGACAAGCTTGGTTTACATCCCTATAATCGACACACACTCTAATTGTCCCTTGTTTCTTCATAACAGGGACAATATTCGATACCCAATCGGTTAGAGGAACCGGGTAGATGAAGCCAACATGGAGAAGTTTTTCAACTTCTGCCTTAATGGCAACGGCTTTCTTGGGGTGCACCTGCCGAAGCCGTTGTCTTACTGGTTTGACATCATGATACATTTTAATTTCATGTTCAACGATACTCGAGTCAATGTCTGGCATTTCATCATATGACCAAGCAAAGACATCTCTGAATTCGCGAAAAAGAGCGTTATATATTTCCAGTTCTGAAGAAGAACATCCTTTGCCGACATAAATATTCTCTACAACATGTGTTTTAGTCGAGATATTTATGGCTATAGTCTCTTCAATATTGGATAAGTTTCGCTCGGAATCCACTGTATTTACAGTATTTGATAGGAATTCAAAAACTGAAGGGTGGTAAAGGTCATACTGAGTATCTTCTTCATATTCTTGAAGAAGGGAACGATGGTGGCAATCATTCCATGGTGCCCCCTCAATCAACATTGATTGTAGGATTCCTTCGTCAGTCCCATGTACTTTCGACCAAGGGTCTAACGGGGTACCATATTCTCTAGACCTATCTACCCAAACGCTTGATGAGCGTTGATTTGGGTTCGCCTCCCATGCCCGAAACATTGATTGCTACAATATTTCTATAGGGCTTGGGGGCAAAAACCATTGCATGATCCATGTCGACATCGTCTTTTGAGATCTTCGTGGAAGATATCATGTTGCAGGCTCTTACGAATGCTACTTCTCCTATATAGAATGGAGGCGGAAGTGCGAAAGTTCCCATTAATGTAGGGTCTTTCAGTAGGCCTACTCCGATGTCTTGGAGCGAGTGGTTGCTTCCATGGATCATGGGAATGCTTCCTCTAACTTGTGAACCATTAGGGAGGAAGTCTTGTTGGTCGATGATCGTGATCCCTCCTTGAAAAGGGAATGCGATCTTCCTAAAATAAGTCGACACAATAGCTGCCATGGCATAGATCCACGGTCTTCCTAGCAAGATGTTGTAGTCAAGATTCCCATCGATGACTTCAACATCTATTTCTACTGTTTTTCCTCCTAGTTCAACCTTCAAGTTATTAAGGATACCCAACGGGGTATATGTCCTTCCGTCGAATGCTTTTAATGTCGTCGAAGATCGCGACAAGGTTGGAGATCCTAAAGTTTTCCAGCAACTCATCGACATAATACATGTAGATGCCCCCTCATCAATAATTATTCGGTGAACAGTTTTGTTGAGGGCTTTCACTCGAATAAGGAAAGCTAGTTGAGCTGGTAACTGAGGATCGTACCCTTTGTGATCAAAGGATACAAGATTGGAATCCTTAGGATCAACCCCACCAATAGCCGATAACAAAGCCTGCCTTTGGGATGGGCAATTTTGTAGTACTTCAAGAGTCGACATAGTGGATGGCGATTGGGCCAAATCTTCCACTATGTTATAATGCTGCGCCACTCTGGCGTGAGGATTAAATGTCGACTTGTGTACTACTCCCTTTGGCGGTTTTATTGTTAATTCAGGAATGATGGGCGGTACAACTTCTGTCGAACTAATTGGTTGATCTTTACCTTTGTCGTTCGACAGCTGCGGATTCCCGTAATCTTTGTTCCTTGTCGAAATCAAAGCATCATTCTGCTGTTTTGAAACCGACAACATAAGCACTTGCGACGGGGAAGCATTTCCACTACCAACCAGATTTTGACCTGGGTTTGGGAACGGATCAGTTAACACAGCTGAGGTTTGCGAACTTTTGAAGAACCTTCTAAGCTCAGCTTTGTATGGAAAATCGGTTGTCCAATGATCCTCGTCACATATCATGCATGGACTTTTTGGTTTCCCTTTCCTAGGAGGGTTTGAAGAAGTTTTTCCGGGAGATGACTCACCCTGTTTCTTCTTCTTCCCTTTGTTTTGCTTCTTCTTGCTTCCTGGTTGATTGGTTTCTTTGCCTTTATCTGCTGATATGGCATTTACTTCCGAAGCAAGAATTTCATTTTTTGCATTTTGATCCGAATTCTTACAGGCTTTCTTAGACGAAGCCTTTGTCGATTTCGCGTTTGCCGTGCCAATCACGCCATCACCGGCATGAGAGTCACTATTTGATTTAGGAGGAGGAGGAATTGAAAATTCCGGTCTAGGGGCGTCAGGTATTTTTTCATAGAGCGTGCCAGACTGAGTATAAACTAAGTCTAGATATTGTGCACGAGCAATAACTTGCTCCTCTGTTACGACTCCCCCCTTTGCCACATCTTCTGTTATAGCAGAAAGTAACGACTTTATAAACCATTCAGCTAATAGCTGATCGGGAACATATGTTTTCACCATCCTACGACGACGACGCCACTCATGTATATGATCGGATATATGAGTGGCAGTTGTCTGCTTGAAGTTGGTTAATATTTCTGTTCCCGTTTCATACCTTATCGGTAATTGAAAATGGGTTAAGAAAGTCGTGGCTAGGGAGCTAAAATTGTCGAACGAGGCTCTAGGTAATTCAATATACCATTTTGCCGCTGGACCCGTTAACGTCCTCTGGAAAAGGCGAAGCCTTATCAAATCATCATTCAGGGTGTTTGATGAACACCACAGATGAAAAGTCATCACGTGATTCGATGGGTCTTCACCTGGATTTCCATTGAATTTAGGAATGTCAGATGGAAGTTTGTGAGGAATCGCTGGCCACCAAGGGGCGTAAGCAATCGGATCGTTGGTTAACCGGTGTAAATCGGGTAACTCTAAAGTTGCCACGAATGGTAATTGTTGATTCAGGTTAGGTGAAGCATACCTAGGGTACGATGGAATCGCCTGAGCAGTGGGCCTTTGCATACCATCATAATGTAATTGATGTTGGTATGACTGATACGGTTGGTGGACTTGACCACTCTAAAGCGGTTGGTTTTGACCGTTTTGAATATACGGTTGTCCACTGTTCGCAAAGATCTGCTGCTCAGAACCTTGGTACACTTGCTGGAATTGTGGTTGTTGGTATTGCACCAGCCATGGTTGTGAAGCCATGTTCTGTTGCGCTATACTAACCGTTGGACCAAGGTGTGGGGTAATTGTACCCGTTTGGACCTGTGTCGCCCCACCAGTTGGCGATTGTGGTTGTGTCACAGGGTCAAGGGGTTGTTGCATTACAACCTGAGAAATCTGAGGTTGACATACAACAGGCAACGTTTGAACTTGCGACACTGTCACAATAGCCGGTGTGGTCGGGATGTTCGACATAGGTACACACTGTTGCATAGAATATACAACCCTCGGTTGTTGAGATAGCATAGGTACCCAACCACTTGATGTAATTCCAGTATAACCTGAATACTGTTGTGAACTCTCGTATGGATACCCTCCCGGAGGGGGTAATGAAAGGGCATACTGCCCCCCATACGGTAGCAATCCGAAACTCAAGGGGATTGTTTGTCCTTGGGGACTGGATTGCCCAAATTGACTTCCAAATGGATCAATCTGGCGAGTCTCAACATAAGAGTTGTCGGATATTATTCCGGATGAACAAACTGGAATGGACCACACTGTCGAAATAGTCCCTTGGTGGACTCCTTCTAGCGGTTGCGAGCTAGTCGGGACAAATGGTATGCCGGCAAACATTGTCGGAGTGACAGCAGGGGCTTCTACTGTCGCTGTGTCGTTCAACACAGTCCTAGATGTTGACGGTTGTTTAGACATTTTGAGTTTATCCAATAGATTGCCTAGCGATTCCACAGGAACTTCCACTTGTGGTGGATTAACTTCTGATGAAGGAAATAGAGTGACCCCGACTCCAAAATGGGTTGGAGTACTTGCTTGCGGATCCTCTACAATTTCCTCTATCGCAATCAAACCCGGTGGAAGAGGAAGACCATCAGGTCCGTAAAATATTTCTGGTGCCGAAGAAGGGGTTGAATCGACAGCGACAGTTGTTTGAGGAGCAAGACTCTCTGAACCGGTTATAGATGGAACTGGTTCAGTAACGCAAGTATTTGCCCTCAGACTAGGATCAGTGTTACTGTCCCTCTGTGGCTGTTGAACTTCTTCTACAGCGGCAGGGTTTCCAGAAATGTTTGGAGTAACCGGAATCTCAGATGTCGTTGGAACACTTGTTCTAACTTTGATAGGAGATTTTGAACCGGTTAAACGAGTTCGCTTTGTCCGTACTGTTTTCGATTCCGGAGACAAAGGCGGTTGACTCGTAAGCCTCCGCGAACGACGGGGTTTCAATTGACTTTCTTCCACGATTGCGGATTACTCGATCAACCAAAATACAAAAGGGGAAAGTCTGTTTCCGAATTAAATGAATTTTTTAGACGCTTTTAGACACAACTTGCTTTTTCAGTTTTAAAGAGTCGAGAAAAAGCTAAAGATGACTCTAGTCTCCTTCGATGTTTTAACGAGCCCGAAGTGACAAATGCTTGGATGGACTTTTTCTGTTATAGAGTCTGAAAAAGGCCAAAAGGAACTGCTCTAGAGTTCTAGGCAGAGGGTGTGCCAAACTTTTCGCAAAACCACAGAATACTTTTTAGGGTACAGGCGGTCGATCTTCCTGAATGCTGTGTTCAGTGCATTGTGATCAGTAGGACGGCCGACACAGCTTCCTAAGGATAAAGGTTTTATGCCTATAGGGGTCTCCCAATATATACGCAACGGTACGTGGGAGCACAATCCGTACTGGCGCTATCGTCCCTCGAGAGGAATCACCCACCATCCACGAGATCGACTGTCACCAGGCTTAACGACGCCGGAACACGTCTCTAGCCTAGACCTCTATGTTGTGCGTTATGTTGCAAAGCGTTGTTAAGTTCATTCAATTTATTTTAGGTTGATCTTTTTAGAAGTTTGCCTTTCAAGGTTCACCACGAGATGTATGATACAAATTCCTAAATGCAGTCTAAAGATGATAAGCAAGCTTTATATCTTTTCAACTTTGAAAATCCTAGCTACTAAGGGAAAAGAAAGACACCATCTTTTCTCAAAAAGAAATCAGCACACTCTAATGCACTTTTCCTAAATCCAACATGCAAACTATCAAATGCAAATGCACAATGCAGGTGTTTGTTTTCCGCTTTCTTAGTATTGATGCCTACAAAGAAAGCTTTTTGTACAACTTTGAATTTGCTTTTAAATGATCAATACAAACAAGTTTACTTTTCCGAAATCAGAGAGGGTAGAAGAGATTACAACACTTAACGATTTTCGAAATAAAGACTTGTTTCGACACTTAAAAGAGACAAATTCAAACCAATAAGCAAAAGTAAATATATAATCAATCTGCAAACAGCCAATGAACTCTCTTCTAAGATCACTACCAACAGATCTGAATCAAGGGCTACAGGATGACTATTTCACTCATGCAAAGGAAAACTGTAAATGACGCCACAAACACATAAAAACACTCACAGTCTTTTTGTACAAAAGGAGGCGGAATCTAAGCAGAGAAAAGGAGTTATCAGACTGGTACCTATGCTGGTTACAAGCTGCAAAAAATCAGAGATCAAAACAAGGTAAAACAGAGCAGAGAACCCCAGCTGCACAAGGACAAACTGGTTCAGCGCAACCTCAACACAGGGGTTTTGACATTCAGCGCAGGTAGCCTTCACGGGACCTACGTTGAAATGCAGAATCCCTTCACTGGGTCTGCGCTGAAGGAGAAACTCTCGTTTCCCTCAGGTTCTGGGTCACAGATTGCTCTTTAATTCACTGTTTTAGGCCAAATAAAAGCAACAAGCAAGGTGTAATCAAAGGGATGCTTTGAAGGACTACTAAGATCTATCACAAGGATCATCAAATCATTTGTGAATCCATTGTTCAGATCATAGACAAGTCCAGCAATTGGATCAAAGCAGCAACTTTCTACTTTGCATCCGGGAAAGATGCAGTTCGATTGTTGTTGTCAAGTCTATGATGCAAACAATGATGGAAACACAAATAAAATGACTAAACAAATCTCCCCAGTGGAGTCGCCAATTTGTTGTGGGGAAAAATGCCTATGCAGGACGATCCTATCCACCTAAGGTGTGACAGTGCCTTAGCAACAAACGAGTACAGCTATTCTGGTTACTTCCTTTATGAAATGTGAAAGAAGAGAGATCAATAGACTTACCAGTGTCTTCCGTTTGTCCCTCGATCCGGTCTCTCTTCTCTTTGGGTGTCCACAGCTACTTGCCTTCTTTCTTATCCAGCTTCAACTTCCTGCAAGATCACAAGAGAACAGCTATTTGCGACAAGAGAAGAACACTACACAAAGACAGATATTCACATTCATAACTAGTTTAGGATTAGAAATAAACCAAATACACTAATACATTCATACATCAAAATACATCAGCATATAGGAGAAACCAAGATAGCTTTATTGATGAATAACAAGGTTCAGGAAGAGATACAACCCAGAAGGCTCCAATACAGCATCTCCTTCCCAGCAAATGGAATTCCTATCTTCAGCCCCTTCAAAGCATTAAGCACCCAATGATTCCAGTCTCAAACCAACAGCAATTCTTTGCAATAACAAAATTCCAGCCTCTAGATCTCATGGAGGAGAGATCCATATATAGATGTTTGGAGAGAGGATGAGTCAGCTTGAGATCTGACTAGTGTCCCCTCCCTCTGTCAGTTCTTGAGTCCACTTGGAGGTTCTTGCTTCCACTTGGAGATTTGGAACCTCTTACTCATCACCAGTCGAATTCCCTGAGGCAAGTGTCATTTTGGAAGCTTCCTGGGTTTTGACACCTTGAGAAATGAGCCTGCCACTTGTCCATTCTCATTCAGTGTAGGTAGCTAGTGTTCCAGTTGACATTCAACGCAGGTAGCCAGTGTTGGCTTTGACATTCAGCGCAAACAGCTAGTGTAGCCACTGAAATGATCCTGAATTGACTTGTTTTTTAGCAGTTTCTGGTGGAGAACTTTTGTGAATTGTTGTGGTTTGTTAGCCTTGTTCCTCTAGGGGTAGGAACAACATGTTTAGGGACTTTGGATCCCTTAGATTATGGACATTTCATGCTCAATGTTGTAAGGCACAAAAATGTCTATAACATTCTCCTCTACCCTCCAAGCCTCCTATTTCCTTGCGCTATTTCTCCTGGGTGATCCTACTGTTACCAAGTGTAACACTGATCTCACACCCTGTAAAACTACGCAATCCTCAAGAAACCTTGTTCCTTCTGCATGGATGAGTTTTCTTTATAGGAAAACTCATGCAACTGATAGTACACTATCCCTGTCTTTAATCTCAATTGAGTATTTCTCATAATAGACATGCATGAGTTACCAACGAGAGAATCTTCAGTTATCTAGGGTACACTAGTCGGATGCATATATGCATTAATTGACTGAACTCACAATTAGTTCCTCAAACAGTTTGGAACTAATTTAACTGGACTTATCTCAATAAACTGAGCTAACTAATTACAACTCAAATATAACTCAATCTCATCTCCTTAATTAAGGGATAATCTCCTTAATTTAAGGGATAATTGTTTCATGACTTCACAAAGACTTCTAACTTGAATTTCTCCAACTAATTAATCCATAATGAATTAATTAATTATTTTTCTAGGAGCTGGTGAGACTAAATTCGAAATTTAATTCACAATTTTAATTCAAGGGCAAATTAAAATTGGAATATTATGGATTCTATTTTTATCATTTCTTGTTGCTATTTTCAACACTCCCTCTCAACAAGAAAGGAATTCAACTCGATCCAAATCCTGAACCTTTGGAATGTTCTGCATGCAACACTTCTCTCTATTGTTTTTGCTCCACCAACTCCAAAAACAAAACAAAAAAAAACATCCAACCTGAATCAATGTGATGCATCTGTCATCAAAGTCTCTAACTGCTATTGCCTTTGTCGACTGAAAAAACTTTGTGCTTCTGCTAACTCAGCCTTTCTGCACTGTTGTTAATCTTCTCTGCACTCTTAAATATCTGACTGCTCAAGCCTTTGTCGCTTTGATCTCTGATTGCATCAATCCCACTGATTCCTCTCGCTACTATGTACTTTGGGCTCATGTAGCAAGGTACGATCCCTGAGATAAAACCTCTCAATGTACCCTACCCAATTTCAGCCTTCTTGGGACTATCACTTACATCGCCCCACCTCACACCTAGAGGTGTGGTTGCATGTGATCCCTCTACCCACTTGGCTTGAAATTTCCCCCTACTGGAGGTCTCTACGTGAGTGGATGCCTCCACTCGGTCTCCTCTCAGCTTCTCCAATTGTGGCTCCTCCACAATTGTCTGAGACTTCTTATGGGGCTGCATGTTGAGAGGTAATTTACTCTCCCTCTCAACCACCAAGTCTCGAACATTTGCCTTGGTCCTCAAGGCTTTGCATTCATCTTGAACCTCAAGAGCATACAGGTTCTTAACTCGTGAACGGATCTGATTCACCTGTCTCGTGGTGATGTGTCTAAGGAAAACCTTTCCCTTACTAAAGACAACATCATAACCTTTGTCCTCCAACATCGCAATCGATACCAAATTCTTCTTCAGTCCAGGCACATACTTCACATCTGTCAAGGTGATAAGAGCTCCATGCTTCCTCTAAAAAGCAATCGTGCCCACTCTTGAAACACTATACCTTTCATCGTCACCCATCTCTATGTGCATCTTGAGGTCTTTCTCCTCTAAGGTATTGAATAAACTTTTATCGTTGGTCATGTGCAATGAGGCTCCACTGTCAAGATACCATTCACAACCCATCATCAATGACACCATGCATGCGATGAGGGTGAAGTCCATCTCGAACTAAGAGGTTAATTCCTCACCTTCAAATCCTTCCAAGGATCCCTTCTTGGACTTCCTCGATGGGAAATTAGTCGAATAATGACCCATCTCTTGACAATTAAAGCATCTCATTTTAGACTTGTCAACCTTCTTCCCTCCATGAGAAGAATTCAGTTTGGAATGAGAATCCTTCTCCTTCCCTTTCCTTGCCTTACTTTCTAAGGCCAGATTTTCGTCATCATCATCTTTGGATGAAGAACCATCTCGTGTGTTCCTCTTGATCTCCTCCTGCATGAGATCTAACCACATTCGTTCCCAATTTGGAAATTTCTCCCTTCCATTCACAGAGTCCTGGTAGCTATTCCAGCTCTTTGGAAGGCCAAGGAGAGCGAGGCTCACCATATCATCATTAGCAGTAGTTATTCCCACACTACTAAGCTCATCTCTGCAAGTGGTGAGCTTGTTCATATATGTGGAAATAGTATCGCCGTTCTCCATCTTAATTCTTCGAAGCTTATCCTTGAGCGCTAGTTTCCTCTGGTTGCTACTGTTCTGATAGAGGTCCTTAAATGTCTTCCACATTGAAAACAGAGTATCCTTCCCATGGAGACTCGAGACAATATGGTCTCGAACTCCCTCAAGGATGATCCATCTCACCCTCACCACACACTTCTTCCATTTAGCCAAATCTTGTGCATTAGTTGAACCTAGCTTTGGGATTTCTTGATCAATGAAATCCTTCAAGCCATTGTCTTCTAATATAGCCTCCATGTGATCTTTCCATGCTATGTAATTCGAGCTACCATCCAAGGCATACTCGAGTCTCAAGCCATAGAATGCCATTGACCAACCTTGAAGTATGAGATGAATTTGATTTGCACCTGCAACCCCGAACTTCAAACTTTGAATTCTCTTCTCTATATACTGTTCACTGCTCTGATAAAATTTTCTTTGATACCATGTAGGAATTCTGACTATAGATTAACCTAATAATGTAATGTAACTAAAGAAAAATACTTTAATCCACTTCTACAATCAAACTTGCGGAAGCTTAATAGATTTGAGCAAGATCAAGCTGAACACATATAACCAGAAGAAGAATCAATGCACATGAAACACAGAAGAATACTCAGGGGAAAGCCTCAGCTAAAAACCCCAATATTTGTATTATCATACAAGGTGGAGATATATGAGGATTACACAAAGCCTTAGCTCTCACAGCTAACCAGCTCTCAATACAATCCTCTTGGATGCTCACAGGAAAACAAGGCTTCTCACAAACCTTCTCCTCTGCCCTCCAAGGCTCCTATTTCCTTGCACTATTTCTCCTGGGTGATCCTATTGTTACCAAGTGTAACACTGATCACTCACACTAATCTCACACCCTGTAAAACTACGCAATCCTCAAGGAACCTTGTTCTTTATGCATGGATGAGTTTCCCTTATAGGAAAACTCATGCCATTGATGGTACATTGTCCCTGTCTTTAATCTCAACTGGGTCTTTCTCAGAATAGACATGCATGAGTTACTGATGAGAGAATCTTCAGTTATCTGGAGTACACTAGTTGGATGCATACATGCATTAACTAACTAAACTCACAATTAGTTCCTCAAACAGTTTGGAACTAATTTAACTAGACTTAACTCAGTAAACTGAGCTAACTAATTACAACTCAAATATAACTCAATCTTATCTCCTTAATTAAGGGATAATCTCCTTAATTTAAGGGATAACTATTGCATGGCTTCACAAAGATTTCTAACTTGAATTTCTCCAACTAATTAATCCATAATGAATTAATTAATTCTTTTTCAAGCAGCTGGTGAGACTAAATTCGAATTTTAATTCAAGGACAAATTAAAATTGGAATATTCTTGATAATATTTTTATCATTTCTTGTTGCTATTTTTTGTTAGCCTTGGAGCCGTTTGGCCCAAAAATGTGCCCAGAACACTCCTAAAGTCTCCAAGGTTTGCTTAAAATCATGCCAAAGGATCCAAGTATGCCCGAAAGTCTTCAAAATCTTCTTAAGGATCATTCAAAGTCAAAACCATTGCAAGAGGAGAGCCCTTAGAAGGGCGGAAATACACTATTGGGAGGCAAAAACACTCCAAAACCATGAAAAAACCCAAATCGCAGGCTTAACAGTCCAAATGCATGACATCCGTTCGATCTGGCCAATCAACAGTCCAGATATAATCGGCACAGGTAGGCAATGGTAATCGGTGCGGACGGAGGGGCACAGGACATTATCGATCAGTGATTAAATGAGGACCATCGATCACGCACACGTAGATCGACGGCCCAGATCACATCGCAGTATTGCTATCGGTAAAAACAAGGGGCACAGCCTTTACATGTATGTGCGCGATGCGATAAGACCCGGACCCGATGGGTTTCAGAAGCAAAATGTATAATCTTTCACGTCCGCCAAAGCCCATTTTCAATGTATTTTGTGTGTTAATCGGTGGAGGTCCGATGCGATATGCTTCGCTCTCACATCTCCCGATACCTCCTACCGTCAGATCTCCGCCGTCCATCCATTCGATCCAACGACATTCACTCCTCCCGCTCTCGTAAGCTGCCCGCACATTAACTCGCGAGCACGGCGGTTTTCCTCCCGTCACATCCGCCATGTGTCGCCCGGTGACTCGTATCGCGAGCCTACATACGATTACCACCTAAGCTCCAAAAGCGGTGCAATGATGCAGACCCCACGGTATTCTAAAAGATTATTTGATAATATTTGAAGTCCGGAGGGAGGCCTTTTTATGTATTTCCCGTGTTGTTTCAAGTATTTCAAGGAATAAAGGGAACAAAGGGAACAGGCCAAGTGCGACATGCGACAGCGACCCAAGGGTGGACCCGATAGAAAATTAAACCATACTTGAGGACTTTTGAAGTCCGAAAGAGGCAGAAAAGGGTGGGATTTACAGTATTACAGTGTTTTCTATGTAAAACAGAAAACAATCATCATTAACCATTTTCAAGAGATCACAAAGGCCCGAATAGCCATTCCATCACCTAAAGAGGCCGAGAGACAGAGACAGAAGGTGGGAAGTGGAAAGGCGACAGCACAACACAATGCAGCCTGCAACAGAAGTGATCAAGGAGCATAGACAGCGCAGCACATCCAAACAAACAGAATGGTCATGGAGCAGACAGCGCAGCTTGCCCAAAACAAACAGAATCGATTATGGGGCATCTCTGGCACGAGAGAGCTCCCAGACAGCGCAGCAACTGCCCAAAATATCTGAATATGGTTATTCCTTTGTCAGAGGAGGAAAACCGTTGAGCCATACTTGCCGATTGAGGGAATCAAACAGTTAACGAGACAGGGGGACAGATCAAGACCTCTGAAGCCTCAAAAGGCTCAGGACCATTGTAAACAAGCTATAAATAGCTGAAAACAAGATGTAACAAGGGTTCAACTTCTGGAGACTATTGAGACTTTGCTACTCAAGCTTCTCATCTTCATTCTAGCAATATAAGCTTATTTTACTATTATATGTTCAATGTCCATTTTCTCTTCTGTTCCAAGCTTTCACTTGAACAAGTTGTTCATGTTTCTTCTGTGTCTAATGCCAGATAACTGTCATCTTATCTCTGCATTGATAAATTAGATTTTCAAGCTTCTTTTACTTCCTATAGTTGGCCATTCATATGTGTTTATATATGCATCTAATGGCACAGTAGGGATTCTCCATCCATTCAATAAATCTATAAACTATTGAGCATTAGTGGTCTAAGGCCTTGTAATTCTGAGGGTTTTCATGCATGTCTTGAGTAAAAACAGAGTTGAAATGGTTATATGGCTTGATCCAAACCATCTTTCATTCCAATAGTTCAGAGAACAATATTGAAGATTATATGTTACCAGGCATCTCCGAGCTGCAACCTAGGAGAGTTTCCTGGAGTGCTAACATTTTCAACAACTAAAACCAACACTGTAAAAAACCACTGAACCAACTTAATCACCAAATCATTAAATGAACCAATTACCAAATCTCAAACAACCAAAACAGTTATATCATTTTAAATCATTGTATATTGTTCATCAAAATGTCAAACCACCTACTGTTCATCATAGAAACCAAATCCTATCAGTGCAAACCCTGGTCAATCTTATGTCATAATATATACGCTACTATTATGAGACATACCTGCGTATATATGTGCTTTCTCTTTAGATAACTCGTGTACAAATCTAAAAACACTGAACTTTGAAACTGAATCACTACACTTCTAAAATCAATCATTGAAACACATATTGACCTTGTCACAGATATCTGAACCAAATACAAATCATCTCATAGCAGCATCATTACTATTCAATATTTCATAACATAATCAGTTCAACCTCAACCAACATTGTCAAACATAGATCATCATGAAAGACTTCATCGACAGACAACAGCAAACATAACAAGATTGATCAAACATCATATACAGCAAAACCCTAGCATATGTATGTGACCCTTATAAGACACTTCCATGTATGTACGCACCTTTCAAGAAGCATACCCACATACAAATCTGTCCATACTGCAGAATCGATACGCGACTAACCATAAGCATATCCATGTATGCATGCGATATTTATGAAGAAAAATTGTTTGTAGATCTATGACTATTGAATCATACCTTCATTATAGAATAGAACATCAATCAAACCCAAATCTCAGCATACATTGTAAAAGAATTACATAATAACATCATCATCACAAACATATCAATCCATAATCAGAATATTCAATGTGTATTTATTTCAAATCTATAATATCTGATCCATCGTCACACTCTTGGGTGCACACTTTGTTTCAAATCAAACAATTTATCAATAACCCATATCATGCACACCTAACACTTTGATATCCATCTCCTTATATACCTTAGGCCTTTACCAATACCTTAGGCCAATTCCATAGTTATGTTGAAGGTTTTCTTTTACGGAATCAAATATTTGTTGGGTGTTCATTAGTATGGGCCAATACCATGGTAAAGACTCCTAGTATTTAGAATACCATGATCAGAATTTTTACACAACTTTTCTTCACCATACCCACGTATGTATGCAACCTATGTTCTCAGGACCCGTGTATACTTATTAAAACATCATCTTTATCATTCCTTTGTCTCTTAACTGATATTACTTTGTCCAATTTTTCTTTCACATCTGTACTAGCCTGATACTTATCCTGCTATTATCATGTTGACATCTTTATTAAGTAGGTTTCCATCATGGATAAAACATTTGTCGTAATGCTAACAATCTCCCCTTTTGGACTTGATGGAAACCACTTCGGTGTTTGGTCACCACCACCTGTAGATACTTGTAAACACATCTATAGATATACCAATTCACCAATCATTCTCCAAACACAAAGATTCTCTCCCCCTTTGACATCAAGGGCAAAGGGGCTGACCAATTTTGAACAAAGGCTTCTCTCCCTTTGTTAACATGAGAATTGTAGATCTGATTTGTTGAATATAAACATTGAATACTGACCATGCTCCCCCTGAGCACATGCTAAATTTTCTGAAGATATACAAAGAAGTACATGACTTTTCCTGTCACCAAGGACTCATGCTTACATCAATTACCCAACACATTGGGGTTACATAGTTGACTCAACATTACATTAAATGCCAAAAATAATGGGATTACATACATAAGGAACTTGACTCCAATATTTCAATCATGACTAAATATAACAATCATGGGTATTTACATGACCTTTACATCAAGAGACAAATATGACATTTATAGCCAAAACCAATGACCTAAATAGTGAGGTAGCAAGACCATGATAGTCATCAGTAACTGTCATTTACCATATAAGAATGAGCATCATTATGCAACAAGGAATACTCAAAAAATCAAATTCCTATTATATGCACTATTAGAGATATAGAAAATTCTCCCCCTGAACTTGTGCCATCTATTCATTGTCAGGACTAATCATATTCACCAATAAAGCCATCAAAGCAACTTCATTAATTAGTAAAGTTGTCAAAGCAACAATTCCATTTAGCAACCATCATAATCCAATATCACTTTTAAGTATCATCTTAGCAATAACAGATTGTAACCAATCAACATCAAGACCAAAATGCCAAATAATAATTGTTTGAAACATATCAAAGTATTTCCCTAAGTCTGTCTCGTTGTTTCTTCATCATAGAGAAACATATGTGATTGTCTAAAACAGAACTCACGTATATACGTGACTTTCCTTCATGGAATCTGCGTACAGAAATTAAACTATAGTAATTTCAGACTCAACTCCCCCTGAACATGAAAGATTTGTCATAATAATTAACAAAGTGATGAAGTAGAGACCACTCCTAGTTTATGTCTGAGATATTCAAAGGAATCACGTGGAAGTGGTTTAGTAAATATGTCTGCAACTTGTTCCTTTGAGGGAACATATTCTAGTTTTACCTTTTGTTCAAGGACCTGTTCTCTCAAAAAGTGATATTTGATTGGAATATGCTTGGTCTTTGAGTGCATGATAGGATTTTTAGAAATACTTATGGCACTAGTATTATCACACAAAATAGGTATAGGTTGAGGATAAGTGATTTGAATATCTTGTAATGTTTGCATCATCCATAGAAGTTGAGTACAACAAGATGCAGCAACAATATATTTTGCTTCAACAATAGATAAATCAATGGAGCTTTGATTTTTGTTGAACCATGATACCAAGCGAGGTCCCAAATAGAATGCTCCTCCACTAGTACTTTTCTGATCATCAACATTACCTGCCCAATTTGCATTTGTGTAAGCATGAAGAGAAAAATATGCATTTTTGGGATACCATAGACCATAATCTTGAGTGCCTTGTAGGTACTTGAATATTCTCTTGACTGCATGGAGATGAGTTTCTTTAGGATTTGCTTGAAACCATCCAACAATCCCAACTGCATGCACTATATCTGATCTTGTACCTGTAAGGTAGAGAAATCTCTTGATCATATATTTGTATTCTGGTTGATTTACTGAGGGAGAATCATCATGTGAATTGAGGTTACAACCTGTTACCATTGGTGTGCATACAGGTTTGCAATCTTCCATTCCATACTTCTTTAAAATCTTCTTGAGGCACTAATCCTATGAGAGAAAGAGTACCATTCTTCGCTTCTTGAACTTGAAGACCAAGAAAGTATGTTAGTTCACCAAGTAATGACATTTCAAATTCTTGCTGCATGATTGAGGCAAAACTTTGACTCATAGAATCTTCATTGCTTCCAAATATGATGTCATCTATGTAAACAACAACTATTAAAAGTTTACCACCATCCATATTTATATATAGATTTTTATTTGCATATCCCTTAGTGAAACCTTTTTGTTGAAGATACTTTTCAAGGTGATAATACCATGCACGAGGAGCTTGTTTTATTCCATATAATGCCTTCTTGAGTTTGCAACAAGGTTTTTATCATGAGGTATTGGTACTAATTCCCATGTATGGTTCTTTTTTATTTGATCAAGTTCATCAACCGTAGCCTTAACCCAACATTCATCTTTTCTAGGTTGATTTACATTTTTTGGTTCAGTTGTGGATAATAAGGCTATATAACTCGAAGTTCCAACAAGAGTTCTTCTAGTTTGTACTCCAGCTTCCTTATCACCTAGAATTTGAGATTCTGGATGATTTTTCTAAACATACCTTGATTGAGTCTTTTCTTATGCTTCTATATTGTCAATTCCTTCTTTTGATGCTTCATTGATTCCCTCTCCAAAATCCTTTTGTCTTGTTGTATGAGTATCTTCATCATCTATAGGTGTTTCCTTTTTGGTACCTGTGGATGCTTCATCAATCACAACATCAATTCATTCAACAATCATTTGAAGTTTTTTGTTTTAGCATTTATATCCTTTTCTTCTAGTGGAGTATCCAAGGAGAATTCCTTCATCTTCTCTAGCTTAAAACTTTCCAAGTTTATCATCATTATTCTTTGTGTAACATTTGCTTCCAAAGACTCTAAAATACTTGAGAGTTGGAGGCTTACCAAACCATAGTTCATGAGGAGTTTTATCACTAGTTACCCGAATATGAGCTTTGTTGAGGATATTTACCACTGTATGTGTTACTTCCACCCACAATGTATGAGGTGTTCTGGACACATCAAGCATGGCACATGCCATTTATTGGATTGCTCTATTCATTCTTTCTACCACTCTATTTTGTTGAGGAGTTTTAGTTATAGAAAATTGCCTCTTGATGCCATGTTGCTCACAAAAGTTGAAAAACTCATCTGATATAAATTCTCCTCCTCTATCAGATCTAAGACATTTGATTTTCAAATCTAACTCATTCTCTACTAGAGCTTTGAAGACTTTAAATTTATCAAATGCTTCATATTTATGTTTTAATAAGCCAATCCAACACATATGAGTAAAATCATCAATGAATAATATGAAGTATTGTTCCCCTCGAGGAGACTTATTTCTCATAGGACCACACAAATCAATATGAATAAGTTCAAGTGGCTTACTTGAAGTACCTTCTTTGGCATTAAACCACACCCTGGTTTTCTTACCGAATTGACATGATTTGCATATGGTAATTTCTGGTAGAGAGATGTTAGGAAAGAAGTGAACTCCTCCCATTCTGTTTGACTTCTGTAGTTTACTGAAGCTTATGTGTCTCAATATTCTGTTCCAGAGCCAAATTTCTTCTAATTTTCTCAAGTAACAATGTTCTAAACCACCTTCCAAGACATAGACATTACCTGGAGTTCTCATTCCCTTTATTATGATTTTACCTATATCGAGATTTCGTACCACACAATTCTTTGATCTGAAAACCACCTCATGCCCTTGATCACACATCTGAATAACACTCAATAAGTTATGTTTTAATCCATCAACAAACAAAACATTTCCAACTTTAACCTTTTCTTTCAACAAAACAGTTCATTTTCCTTTGATAGCAGCAAGTGAATTATTTCCAAATGTTACATTCTTTTCTTTCTTTATTTCATTAAAGGACATAAAATTTTCTTTATCACCTGTCATATGTTTTGAACATCCATCGTCAATCTACCACATGTTTCTTGATCTCCTGCGTATAAATCTAAACCACAATTCTCATATTCTATGGTTTTCCTTTTCCATACCTTAGATGTTGTTGCTTTTTGTTCATTCTGAAGAGTAGATCATATTTTTCTTTTGCATTCAGTTTCTCTATGCCCAAATTTATTGCAAAAGGAACATTCATATTCATCTTGAATAGGTGAGAAGGTATTGTAAGATTATATCTTTAACCCAGTCACATTCTTTTGTTTTCTTGCTTCTCTAGTAATGATAGTTTTATAAGCAACACACTGAGCAACCTTATGACCAAAATTATGACAAGTGAAGAATTGGCCATTAAAGTAAAATTTCCTGGGAGTGTAGTACCTTATTTTGTAGTTTTCCCTTTAATTGTGATATGGGTGGTTCACCTGAGAAACATTTGATCCCTTACTCCGTTACTAAGGCTTGGAAATTTGTTGGCTTCCTTTTACTGCATTGAGATAGCTTCATGTACCTGTTTCAGAATATTTTATAGTCTTTGATGATTATTCGTTGTATCTGAGACCTATTTTTATAAGAGAGTGTTGTACATTGATGATTTATTCTAAGGTTTCATACCCTTTAGCAAATCTAAGGTTTAGACTTTTTTATTTTTCAAGTTCCTTCCTTGGACTTACAACTTCTAGTTCTAACTTCTCATTATGCCTCTCATTTTCTAGGATTTGTTTCTTTAGAGCATCTTCTACTAATTTAGCTTCTTCTAATGAATTTTAAGCTGAGTTATTTCTTTTGTTAGTCCCTTACAATTTCCTAGGCTGAGGAGGAGATCGAGAAGGGTAACCTCAAACCACTTCAGCTCAGTAGCTAGCCCTACTGAGCAAGAGAGGGATCTCTCAAAGTTTTTTATCAGTGAAATGACTTTAAAGAAATAAGTTTTAGGCTAGATATGTATGATTGTTTGTGTGTTGGTGAATTTTAGATTTTAGGGTTTGCTGGACTAGGGTTTGGAGCCAGTGATTAGGTCTAGGCTTTAGGAGTGCAAAAGAAAATATAGAAAGGAGCTAGGTAATAGAAGGCCATGGTGTACTTGGAATATTGTCAATGTAGTATAGAATAGAAATTTTAGAAGAGACTAATGAGCATAAGCAAATATGAGTTCATTAGCTTTTAGAAGACATAAACATAACTATGAAAACCATATAAACAGAGCTTGAAATCAAGAATCTTGTCTATTTAACTGCAAGGTATCCATAGAAAGAAGAAAAAACACCATGAACTCACTGGGCTAGAGTTCCTTAAAAATAGCTGCAATTGTCTTTGTATTAGCTGAGAAGATCATTACATGCAAGCCTCCTCCACAAAAGTCCAACCCTTCTCTCTGAAAGAGAAATGATACATATAGACTCACTTATACCACTTGCTCACCTTTAGGAGTCGAATTCCTAGGTGGTGGAACTGACTCCAAGATTCTCTCAACCAACAGGTGAGAGTGAGAAGGTGAAACTCAAACACTTCTTGGAGAGTTTGTTTAGGAGTTTGCTTCCTTAATGAGGCCTATTAAACATCAAAAACAACCTATCATGTACATTTATTCATGCCTACATCACCTAGCCTCGAAAAAAGTGCCATTACATTAAGAGTTTTGACTTTGACCAAGTCAAACTGAAAGCTAGAAAATTTACACAGTGAAATTTACAATTAAAAACACAGGAAATTGCAGAAGCGTAGCGCCGACTTTGAGCCCACTTTCAAGTGCCTTCTTGAGGTCCAAATGAAGATCTGAGAGAACGATCAACTATATTTTCAAGTCTAGTTTCTATAACACCTTGAATTTTTGAAAATGACCCATGGGAAGGCCTTCAAAAATCCATTCTCCCAAGGTCACTCTAGGAGCGCAGTGCCTGTCAAAAAGAGGTCCAGAAAGCTAATTTTTGGCCACTTTTTTCCACTTTTCTCAAAATTTAAGCCTCCTCTAGAAAATCTGAAGAAATGGGTTTTTATAGGATGCCAAGGGATTTCCAAAAATGTAAAGTTTTCTTGAAATGGGTGCCTAAGGAAAAAGCACAGTGCCAAGGTGCTGCGCTCCTGGAACTACTGATTTTTTGAATTAGGCATCAAAATTTGCAAAAAACCAAAACTGATCAGAATTTCCTCAAAATTGGCCAAGAGCTGTAAAATAAGGCATGTTAAGCCCTCATAGATTCTTCAGCAAGCATCTCTAAGTTTCCTTCATCATTTTGGTCCTTTTGGGCTTCTTTGAGCTTGTTTTCAAGCTGCTTGACCTTGACATTACAAATCATGTTCTGAGCCTGGTAATGGTGTGCCATGTGCCTTAGCAGCTGATTGTCTCTATTGGCTTTCTCTAGAAGCTTCTCCAAATGTTCATTGACCTTGTTCAACCAATACTCTTTGTCTTGACTCACCTCTAAAGCAATTTTGTCCTCTAGGTCTAGCTCTTCATTCAGTAAAATGTGTTCTTCTTCTTCTTGTAATGCTTTCTTAAGCCCTTTAGTTCTTGGCCTTTTTCTCTTACCTTTCCCTTGTGTTCCTTCAGGCTCATTTGTCTCCATGACTGCTTTTCCCTTGCCGACCTGCTGCAATAGTTTGGTTTTCTCTTTCTCCATGATCAATTGTTTTGCTTTCAATTGACTATTTTCTTGTTCTAGGAATGAGATGATGTATCTTGCTCTTGCCATGTTGACTATGAGTTCCTTGATCTGATAATATTTGTCTCTGATCATTTGCTACATGCTAGAAGTCTCATCTTCTACCTCTAAGTCAACCAACTCAAACTCATGCTCAACCATGTCCTTATCCTGCACTGATGGTCCCTGTTTTGTTGATGTAGAAGGCTTGGCCCCTTTCTCACCATGAGAAGCAAACACAAGCCTCTTTCCTCTCTTGTACATCCTAGTCACCTCAGGTTTAGGTGCTTTAGGAACCTCCTCTAATTTTTTTGATAACCCTACTTCCATAGGTTGTGCTGATGTGTCTTGGTGATGGCTTGGTGAAGTAATCTCATTTCATTTTTGAAACCCTAGATGATAGGAAAGGGGAAAAACAGTGAGGGATGAGTGAAAAATGAAATGATGGGTAGGTGGAGTGGAAAAAATGGCAAGGGAAATTCTAGGAGGTGGATATGGATAGTGAGAAACTTATGAAAATGAAATGAGGTGGAATGAAGGAAAGGAGTATTTGTAAAAAATGAAAAACAGAGTTTTTAGGAAAATTGTCCAAATTCTTTAGGAATGAGCTAGGGTTTCACTTTTAGTGAAGTAACTTAATGTTTTGAGGTTGGTTCAGTGGTTCATATAGCATATTAAACATGTGTAGAGGTGTAGGATGAGATTTTACATGTTTAAAATCAAGAAAACTAAATGACCATCATCAACCCTATCATCATTTCATGACAAATTCACTAGAAACCCTAAATGAAGAAATCTTTGGCTTGAATTCATCTTGCAAAATAAAAAGGTGAGTAAGGTGATGTACTTACTTGTGGATGAGATTAGGATTTCAAGAAAAAGGATGACCAAGCTTAAAAATCCAATTTTGGTGAGTTTCGGGCAAATTTGAGCTACTCTGGCCCAAGCGCAGTGCAGTCTTCCTGAGCGCAGCGCTGGCCTCCCAAGCACAGCGCAGTGTCTCTGAGCGCAGCGCCATCTTCCAAACCACTTTTGGAGGCCTTAAACTGCTCCAAATTGAGAACTTGATAGCTTTTTGGAAATATCTTGAAGTCTGATATAAGATGGACTCCTCAAGCATGTAATTTGGACACTCCATCAAGGAGAAAATTTGATTTTCCCAAGGTCACTCCAAAAACCCAGGGTGTCTTTGACAAAAGCATAGTGCCAACTTGCAGAGCACTTTTGGATGCCTTCCACTAATCCAAATCATGATCTGAAGGTACCATTGGAAATATTAGGATGTCTGCTACACAATAGAGTCCTTAAGCACTACCAACACCTGCTCCAAACCCCTGAAAAACTGTCTTGAAGTCAAGTTGTCCAGAAGTGCAACAACTCTCCCGTAGCAAGTGTAGTTTGGGAATTTCTTTCAAATCATAATACCTGTGCATAAACTAAAGGAGGTTTTTGTTCCTTGGCCTATCATTGACAAAAACCTCTTTCACTTTTGTAAAATTCTTCTCCATTTGGTCAGAAACATATTTTTAAGAAAAAATGTCCCTATGAGGAATGATGAGACGAGGTAGTGTACTGCAGCATTGTCTTATTTGAAATAAAACATTACCTTTACCTTTATTTTGCTTTCCCTAAGCTGCTAACTCCCTTTACCCACTAAATTACATGATGGACATGTTTTGTTTTGACATATGGTATCATGACGACACATGGAGTGAAACCCTAGACCATGACCTAAAATGAGGAATTTAACCATTTCATGACCCAAGACACTTAAATGAAGATATGATACCTCGAAGAAGACAATGAACATGAAGAGTGATGAAGACCATGAGTAAGTGAAGGGAGCAGCAATGACCTAGACACAACAACCAGTGACCACATTTTTATTTGAAGATTCACTGAAATGACAAAAATTTGACTTGACACTTTAACAACACCTTGTAAGAGCATATTTGATCACTGGTGATAAGCTGAACTGGATGACACTAACATCTTCTATGAGTTTATCTTTTTCTTCTAGGGAATCCATAAAAACATCATCAAATTCATCAATATTGTTAGTGCCTAAATCTACCTCAGGCTGAGAAAGGCAGGATCTAGGGTAACATCAAACCACACTTAACCTGGTAGCTAGCCCTACCAGGTCAGGAGAGGGCTCTCTCCTTGTCAATCTCAGGAAAATATGATCAATGAGGTTTTGAGATGACTGATGTAAAGACTGATTTTAGGCTAGGTATATGCTCAGAGGAGTTTGTTTGAATTTAATTTTGGTTTGTCGGCCTAAATGCGAAAGGCAGATTTGGGTCCGAGGAATGGACTCAGTCTTGCAGAGGTTTCTGTGGGGCGAGGTAGGAAAATGGTTTAGTACTTGGAAATAAGTGAGATGGAGAGTCTTAAGACTGGTGAGGAGTTGAAGAGGGCATGAAATTCTCAGGGATCCTCTTCAAATAGTTGAAAACATAAATAACTAAACAAAACCTAGGTAGAGCACTGCAACATCAATGAATTCTACCTTTAACCTTGATTCATTTAGTTAAGCTGAACAGAGAGAGATGATGGAAAACATAAACATATGTAAACTTGAATTACAGAAGGAAAAACAATACCAAATCAAGTTGCCACAAGAATCCCACAAAAGGCTGCAAACCCTGGTCTATTCCTTTGCCAAACTGCAGAGATGAATGTACAATAATGCTCAAACCATTCACAAGAGTCCACCCTTTACAAATGACTGAAAAACTACTAGATATAGGCAACAAAAAACTCATGCTAGGCTTTAGGGGTCAAATTCATGATTTTAGGAGCTGTTTCAATAAGATCTAAACTAAGAACTGAAAAGTAGGCAGTGGAACAGCTTGCCTCTAAAACCTAGGAAACTGATTCATTCAGTTCAAAACTACCTTTTCATGATGTATTTACCTCCATGAGTGAAATTTTAACATTTTTACATAAAATTCCATAAATTTACATCAAATTACATCATCAGTTTGACTATGAGAGAGAGAAAAGTCAAACTGAGAAAAAACTAGGCGAAAAACGGAATTTTTTTGGCAAAAATGTCAATTTTCCACCCTATGCGTTGCGCCATTATCCCTGTGCATAGCACCTTTTTGCAACTGATTTTGGAGGCCTTCCCATCCACCAAATTTTCTCCAAGTGGGCCTATTGGAAAGTATCTGTCCACTTTCCAGGACAAGTGGAATTTCTAAATTTGGTGTCCATTTGCCCCTCCAAAAGTGAGTTCTCCCAACACTGCTTCCTATGTGGCCAAAAAGGGGCAGAAAGGGCATTTTTGAGGTGTTTTTGACCCTTTTGGAAGCTCAAAACTTGAAAAAAAAAATTGTCCATTTGTGGGAATTCATAATTTTACATGAGGAATCCAACATTGCTGAGTTTTCCTCTAGAGGAGGTCCCTAGCAAAAGCGATCGCCGGGTGGCGCTACGCACCAGGCAGAGAAATCTGTGTTTTGCTTCAAAAATTCAAAATTGAAAAAAAGTGTGCCAAATTTCTTGAAATTTGGGTTGAGTGACCTGCATCAAGTGCTATGTTGGGCTAAGGAAGCCTCAGGAAAAATCTTGAGCTTGTCTTTCTCTTTCTTCCTCCTCAAAGTTTTCCTCAACTTGGCCTTCAAGGTCCTTATTCTTGCTTTGCAAACTTTGTTTCTTGCCAAATAGTGATAGGCCATGTGCCTCAACATATTTTTCTCTTTGTTGGCCTTCTCCAACATCTTCTCCAAGTGCATGTTTGCCCTCTCAAGCCAAGATTCACGATCAACTTCAATCTCTTTCTCTAGTGGTGTCAACTTGATTTTCCTCCTCTTGGTTGCTTGCTGGTTTTCTCTTATGTTTTACAGCTCCATGATAGTTAGATGTTCTTCCAACTATTTGTTCCTTTGCTCAAGATAGTTTATTACCCACTTGGCTCTTTCTAGGTTGAGAGACAAGTCATGAATGTCAGCTTCTTGTTCCTGGATGATCTCCTTGAGCTTTGAGCTTTGGGAGCCCAAATCAATGTCATCATCCTAAATGAGAATGAACTCCCTCTCTTGACCTTCTGAAGGCCCCTCATCATGCAATGGTTGTTTACCTTTGTCCTGTACCTGCTTTGCTGTTGAAGGAAACGAGACCCCTTCCACCCCAGGTGGAGATAGTACTCGTTTTGTTGCTGCAAATAATCTTCTTGTGCCCTTTTGGTAAGTGACAAACACTGGCACACTGGTGGTTTGAGTCTCATGCACCTCTTGCTGATGTGAAGGCCCTCCTGCCTCATGAAAAACTGATGGTGTCACTTGAGGGCTTGTGAAGACCTCATGTGAAATGAAATCATCCCATGAAACATTCAGTAAACTCAGCTGATGCAAAACCACAATATTGATCAATGCAAAGTGATAGATGTTGTTGTACTACTGATGAGGAGGTTTCTTTTGCACCAATGTGGTCATTTTCTCAATATTCTGGCATATGAAATAGGGGATGTTCATCATCCTCACTCTAGTGAAATGCATCAATAATCTGACATGATAGGTGTATAGACGAGAAAATCTGCCTTCACAGCTGAAATATTTGATTATGAGTTTCATAAGGGGAGAATATGTGTCCTGTAGGTATCTGAAAGGGAAGACCCTACTGGTTTTCCTCTGATAGCCAGCCTTGATATAACTGTCCCTTGTTCCATTGTTCACCCACATTTGGAATACATGTTGCTTCAGCTATAGTTTCAGGTGTCAAAGTGAATGTTGTTGAAAAGTGTGCAACAAGAAATGCTTGTTGAGAGTGCAACAAGATGATGGAGCTTAGTGAAAAGAGTCGCCTTCACTAAGTGGGTCCGCAGGCTATTTTTGGCGCAAGTCTATTTTTAGACTATGTCTATTTTTAGACATATGGATCATGTCTATGGATGATTGATCAAGTTGGGAAAAATAGATGGACTTCTATTTTTGATGAAAGTGTGAGTGATCACAGTGTGAGTGATTACAGTGTGAGTGATCACAGTGTGAGTGATCAAAGTCAAAAATAGAAAAGTCAAATATTATTATCTCACAATAATATTTGGACTATAAACTTAATCTTATTCTCTTGGAGCACTTCAGTTTGAGCTACGGAAGTGGCACATGCAGCTGTCAGAAGGAAATTCGTTTTTCTTATGAGTCAGTTGAGTTGTTGCATGCATGACTTCAGTTAGAACTCAAGTGAGTTGAGTTTAGTGGACTGGAGGTACAGTTGATGGAGTTGTGTTCAGTTTAGCTTTGTTAAACTGGTTGTATTTAGTCTAACTGATCAATAGACTAAAGATGAGTTGGGTGAATTAGTTATTAATTAATTCACAAGTTATTAACTCATAATGCAACTATAGAATACATCAGTTAACTCAGTTGCATGTCAGTGCATGTTCAGTTCAGCAGGGACAGGTGTTAGAGGATCAGATTGCTATCAGTTGTGACTATAGCTGTGCATGATGATTTGCACAATCAAAGGATTGAGTATGCCAATGAGCTTGCTCACGTATCTTCATGATATTATAGCTGTTGCTCACGTCCAACATAGTGTGGGTGACTATTTTGCAGTGTAAAATCGAGTTTGGGAAGCTATTCTCATTAGTTCTCGAGCAGGTTTGAGCAGTGGAGGCAGGCAAGCAGCGGGAGAGATTTGGAGATCAAATCTGAGTGGTATTGTGTGTAACAGGTGGAGATACTTGTGAGAAGTATTATGCTTTGTATTGTTACATGATTCAATCAATATAATATACAGATAGTGTGGGGTTTTTAGCGAGATGCTTTCCCCGGGATACATACTGTGTTTATGAGTTTGATTGATGCTTCTATGTGTGCCTGTGGATGTTTCTGCTTCTGTAATTTGATGATCAACGTAGAGGAGATTATGTATTATACATGTTCCGCTTAAATTGTATGATCAGGATAATCTCTGTTGAATATGTGTCATATTATTCAAAATTTCTACATGGTATCGGAGCTAGATAATTGTAGAAAAAGTTTCTACATGGTATCAGAGTTGCTTGATTTGTAGAAGAGATTTTTACAGGATATCAAGCGAGGATTGATCATCAGATCTACGATTCAGGAAGTGTTTACATTCTATTTCTTCAGGCAGAGTCTGTAATCGGGCCAGGTAGCCTCTGGATTCATCCTTCCCTTGGAAGGTGAGATATCCGGTGAATGCCCATACAGTCAATCTCTGTACAAGAAATAATTTGTTCTCACGAATTCTAGATCGGAAGCGGTTGAGTTTTGAGTTGGTGGAATTCGAATTTAATTCCAAAGCAAGAGATAAAACTCAGAAACATTCAGTGTGAGAATGGAGATAGTATGCCCCAGTATCTCACGAAGTTCACCCAATGCCGGGATGAGCTGGGAAGTGTGGGGGTGACTGTCGGATGAGGATGGTGAGTCTAGCACTCCTTGACCTTCCTAAGAGTCAACATAGCTACCAGGACTCGGTGAATGGAAGGGAGAAACTGCCAGGATGGGAGAGACTTTGGTCGGATCTGATGCAGGAGGAGATTAGACGGAGCACCAGAGACGGTTCTTCATCCATGCAGGATGAGGAGAACTGTGCCTTAGCGAGTAAGGCGAAGAAGGGGAAGGAGAAGGTTTCTCTTTTCGAATCTTGTTCTTCTAGTGATGGGAAGAATGTTGACAAATCGAAGGTGAGATGCTTTCATTGTCATGAGATTGGTTCATGGGTCAAGAACCTGTATGCTCTTGAGGTTCAAGATGCATGCAAAGCCTTGAGCAGCGAGGCAACTGATGGAGACTTGGTGGTTGAGAGGGAGCGCATATTACCTCTCAACATGCAGAGCCAGAAGAAGTCTCAGATGATTGTGGAGGAGCCACGATTGGTGCAACAGCTTCAGGAGGTTGTGGAGCAGCCACAACAAGGGAAGCTGAGAGGAGATCGAGTAGAGACATCTACTCATCCAGAGACCTCCAGTAGGGGGAAACTTCAAGCCAGGTGGGCTGAGGGATCGCATGCATCCATACCTCCAGGTAGGAGGTGGGGTGATGTGGATTGATTGTCCCAAGGAGGAGGGGCAAGATCCTTGAGGTACCCAACCTCTTGGATGATACCTTGCTACGGGAGCCCCGATGTGTAGTAGCAGGAACTGACTGATTGGGTAGAGACAGATGCGGATGGAGCGGCAGAGAGAGCGACAGTGCAGGGAATCCCAGGACAGCGCATAGCTAGCAGGCTGTAGCAATGCGAGAGGCACAAGTGTTTTGCACAGTGTTAGGTGTGCAATGGTGCGAGATGCATGGAGATGTTGCAGTAGCGCAGATGTCAGAGAGGGAGCACTTGTCAGCAGCAGGTAGAGCTTCAGCATTAGAGGATGTTTCTATCCCAACAGGGAGGTCAGTTGGGAGGTGCAGTGCGGATGCAATGCTGGGAGATAGAACCAGCAGCAGCACGGATGCAGTCAGAGATCAAAGTGACAGAGGCTAGAGTAGTCAGATACTGAAGAGCACAGAGATGCAGAGTTTCAGTCGACAGAGGCAATAGCAGTCAGAGACTTTGATGACAGAGCAAGTGGACCGGCCAGATGTGTTGCATGGAGAACATTCCAGAGTTACAGGATCGGGTTTGAGAGGAAGCCTTTCTTGTTGAGAGGGAGTGTTGAAAAGTGTGCAACAAGAAATGCTTGTTGAGAGTGCAACAAGATGATGGAGCTTAGTGAAAAGAGTCGCCTTCACTAAGTGGGTCCGCAGGCTATTTTTGGCGCAAGTCTATTTTTAGACTATGTCTATTTTTAGACATATGGATCATGTCTATGGATGATTGATCAAGTTGGGAAAAATAGATGGACTTCTATTTTTGATGAAAGTGTGAGTGATCACAGTGTGAGTGATTACAGTGTGAGTGATCACAGTGTGAGTGATCAAAGTCAAAAATAGAAAAGTCAAATATTATTATCTCACAATAATATTTGGACTATAAACTTAATCTTATTCTCTTGGAGCACTTCAGTTTGAGCTACGGAAGTGGCACATGCAGCTGTCAGAAGGAAATTCGTTTTTCTTATGAGTCAGTTGAGTTGTTGCATGCATGACTTCAGTTAGAACTCAAGTGAGTTGAGTTTAGTGGACTGGAGGTACAGTTGATGGAGTTGTGTTCAGTTTAGCTTTGTTAAACTGGTTGTATTTAGTCTAACTGATCAATAGACTAAAGATGAGTTGGGTGAATTAGTTATTAATTAATTCACAAGTTATTAACTCATAATGCAACTATAGAATACATTAGTTAACTCAGTTGCATGTCAGTGCATGTTCAGTTCAGCAGGGACAGGTGTTAGAGGATCAGATTGTTATCAGTTGTGACTATAGCTGTGCATGATGATTTGCACAATCAAAGGATTGAGTATGCCAATGAGTTTGCTCACGTATCTTCATGATATTATAGCTGTTGCTCACGTCCAACATAGTGTGGGTGACTATTTTGCAGTGTAAAATCGAGTTTGGGAAGCTATTCTCATTAGTTCTCGAGCAGGTTTGAGCAGTGGAGGCAGGCAAGCAGCGGGAGAGATTTGGAGATCAAATCTGAGCTGTATTGTGTGTAACAGGTGGAGATACTTGTGAGAAGTATTATGCTTTGTATTGTTACATGATTCAATCAATATAATATACAGATAGTGTGGGGTTTTTAGCGAGATGCTTTCCCCGGGATACATACTGTGTTTATGAGTTTGATTGATGCTTCTATGTGTGCCTGTGGATGTTTCTGCTTCTGTAATTTGATGATCAACGTAGAGGAGATTATGTATTATACATGTTCCGCTTAAATTGTATGATCAGGATAATCTCTGTTGAATATGTGTCATATTATTCAAAATTTCTACAAATGTCACACCTGCCAAATTGACCTGGCCATTGTGAAGTTGGAGCACATATAATCTAGAAAGCTCATGATGGTATTTGACTCTTTCCACCATCTCATAATACTGGTAGCAAGGCTGATGTTTGAAACATGCTACAATAAGAGGGCAAGCCAATAGCTCAGTAAGTGTAGTGGGCTCCTCCCGGATGTGTTTTCCTCCCTTGTGAGGTTTCCTTGGTGCATGAATTTCTTGGGAGGAATCACTTACTGTTTCTTCATCCCTGTCATAAGGTGAATCTGTCTCCATGTTTGCCACTGTTTGATGTTCTATGATGAGTATGAAGAGATTTTATATCAAAAATAGGTGTTTGTTGTTCAATGAAAGGGATTTATGAGTGGGAAATATGAATGGGGGATTGTGATACTGACTGTAGGGTTTTTTGGGAGTGGCAGGGTTTAGAGATGCCAATTATGGTTTGGGAGTAGTGGGATTAGGTATTAGGGTTTTTAGTTTTGGGGATGAGGGAATGAATGATTGTGAATGAGAAAGGGGAGGGAAAATGAAATGAGGGGATTTTAGTGAAGAGGAAAATGAAAATGGTGCAGGGGACAACAGCGAAAATTACAACTTTGCAAACCCTAGGCAATTTTTATAGTGTAACTGTGCAGCAAGTAGGGTTTGTTTTTTCACCTTTTAAAACACCATGAAGGATGAGTAAATATTTTGAAATGGAAAATTAGAATGCTTCACTTACTTTTGGAATAAATTTTGCAATATTTGGGAGCTTTGCAAGATGATTTGAGTGAAATTTGGGCTAAGTAGGCAGGTGCACCACGCCACTACCCAGGTGCGCCGCGCCAAGGAACAGGTGCATAGCTCCTTTTTTCAGACCAGTTTTGGAGGCCTTCCTGGTGTCCAAATTGGGCACGGGATATCTTGTTGGAAATCTCATTGAGTCTAATTTCAAAAACAACTTGAATTTTTCAATTTGGAGTTCATTTGCCCTGTCAAAAGTCAAATCTCTCAAGACTGGTCAAAATGTGCAAAATGAGGCTGCCTAAAGGTAGAGTGTTGTTGCGGTCAACTTTTTAAGGTCTTCCTCAACCCCAAATTGAGCTCATGACTCATCAAGAAAGTCATTTGGCCAACCAAGCTAGGAGAAATCTTGATTTTCCCAAGGTCACTTCAGAGGTGCATCAATTCTCATGAGGCAACTGTATTTTTGACATTTCTCTAAAAACATGACACCTGTGTAAAAAGTGAAGGACTTTTTTCTTCCTTGGCCTATTTTGGACAAAAACGTCTCTCAGTTTTTCCAAATTCATCTTTTCTTGCTCAGAAACATCATTGGAGTAAAACCTATCCCGATGTGTGGAACGGGGGATTTGTCGAAATAAAGTGAAATGAAGGGGATAATGGGCTTCTAAATTCTTGAGAAAATTTTTTGAAGTAGCGAGGGATGTTAGGAAGTAGAGGAAAGTGTAATTTCAAAGATTGAGTGAGGGGAAGGGGTCCAAAAGGGCAAAACACAGGCCTAGCCTAGAAAATTGTCAAATTGTAGAAAGAAACTAGGGTTTGTGCGAAAATGAGGAATTTGACGGATATCAGTGATGGAAAGTGTTTAATAAAATACATTAAGGATAGGAGAAGGTGTATGAACATCAGGATACAAGTTTTGTTGATGATTTGACCATCCAAGAGAAATTACCTTCAAAACCCTAGGAGAGGGAAATGAACCTTACCTAGGCACAACTGAAGCATGAACAAGGTGTAAAATGACCCATTGGAACCTGACATGATGATGACAACCCTCTGAATGATGGTACAATTAGCTAAATGGTGACATGGACCGACATTTGGACAACTTTTAAAGGAGTGAAAACAAACCCTAGACCTAATACCTAGTGACCAAATTTTGCTTGAAGACTCACTGAAATGACAAAATTTGACCTTGACACCTTAAAATCACTTTGTAAGAGCATGTTTGATCACTGGAGGAAGGTTTCAAAGACTGACACTAACAAATACATTTATCTTCAAATTCCATAAGTAGTTGATATTCTTGATCAGACTCACCTTCTTCTCCATTTGAAAGACCATCACTATCTTTGTGTGTGTAGAAGATTCTCTTGTTTTTGAACCTTCTTCTAACCTTCATTTTTGTAGCATCCTTTCCTTTCTCATGGTTTTCTCTATAAGGGCATTTAGCAGCATAATGACCAACTCTTCCATAAGAAAAACATTTGAAAGGAAGCTTACCTCTAAATCTTCCAGTACCTACTTGGAGTTTCTTTATGAAATTTGCCTCTTCTTCATCTGATACATAACCTGATTCCTTGATATCCTCCTTTCCTTTAGAAGTAGCTTTGAATGCATCTTCTCTGATATCTGAGGGACCCCCTTTTTCTCATTTCATAGGCTATTAAAATCCCATGAAGTTTTTCAATAGTAAGATTCTTCAAATCTTGCATTTCTTCAATGGCAAAGACTTTCAAATCGAATTTTGGGGTTAGAGATCTTAATATTTTCTCAACCAATGATGATTCTTTTATTTTGTCACCAAGATTTCTCATAGAATTCACAATCTCATTTACCCTAAGAAAGAAACTTGCAATACTTTCATCATTGTGCATTTGGAGAGTTTCATATTTAATTCTAAGATTTTGAAGTTTGTCACTTTTTACTTTGGTGTCACCTTCATAGCTTTGGATGACCTTGTCCCACATGGATTTTGTGGTATTCCGCTGCATGACTTTGAAAAATTCTAATTATGTCAAACTTCCTAACAGAGCATTGACATCCTTTGCATTGGTCTCATATTTTTTATTTTTTGCTTCATTTGTGGGAATAGAGGATGGATATTGATAACCTCCTTCAATGATTCCCCAAACATCTACTCCAAGTGACTGTAGGTAAGCTCTTGTTCTAACTTTCCAGAAAATCAGATTGGATCCATTGAACAATGGTGGCTTGATAGATGTTGATCCTTCTTGGTTGTTCATCTTGATGAATCTTCCTTCAAGCGATCAAGCTTCTTCTGAAGGACCCTTTCTGATACCAATTGTTAGGAAAAATGCAAATTTGGGGGGAGGGCAGGGGGGGGTGGGGTGAATCAGTATTTTAAACTACTTAAATTTTTCTTTTCTTATTCAGATTTATGTACGTGACTGTTATGAAGTAAACTTGCACATGTACGTGGTTGTGATGAAGATAAGTATTGAATATCTAGTTCACTAACTTTTTCAATTAATTCATCATGTGTTCAACTTGAACCAGTATATCAAAACTTCAATAAAATTAATTAAACAGTAATTATGTGAAGTAAAAACATAATAGGTCATCACACACAAGCAACACATGAGCACTAGGATTTTAGGTGGAAACCCAATATGGGAAAAAACCATTGTTGTTGTTGTCTTTGTCTTCTTCTTTTATTATAAAGATAAATTTCTTACGAACTTGTACTAGCACAGACTCATACCAGTACGCAGGCCCCCCACCTGCAGAAGACTACAACCTTCTCTCATTTTCCAGCTTCTACTGGAAGGGAGCTACAACCCCCTTATCCTCTATTATTTAAGGATCACTTTTCAGAATGTTGAAACTAGATCCATCCCAAATATCAGACAACAATACTGAAAACAACACTGTTACAAATCACTGAACCAACTTAATCACCAAATTATTGAATGAACCAATTACCAAATCTCAAACAACCAAAGAAGCTAGAACATTTCAATTCATTGTATATTGTTTATGAGAATGCCAGACCACCTATTTTTCATCATAGAAACCAGATCCTTTCACTGCAAACCCTGGTCATTATTATGTCAGAATATATATGCTACTATTATGAGACATATCTGTGTATATATGCGCTTTCTCTTTAGATAACTCGTGTACATATCTCAAAACACTGAACTCTGAAACTAACTCACTGCGCTTCTTAAATCAATCACTGAAATACATATTGACCTTGTCATATATCTTTGAACCAAATACAAATCATCTTATAGCAACATCATTACTATTCAATATTTCATAACATAATCAGTTCAACCTCAACCAACATTATCAAACACAAATCATCATGAAATACTTCATCAACAGACAACAGCAAACACAACAAGACTGATCAGACATCATATACAACAAAACCCTAGCATATGTATGCGACCCTTGTAAGGCTATTTTGTGTATGTACGCGCCTTTCAAGAAGCATACCTGTATACAGATATGTCCATACTGCATAATCGATACGCAACTACCCAGAAGCAGATCCGCGTATGTATGCGATATTTCTGAAGACAAACTGTGTATAGATCTATGACTACTGAATCATACCTTCAATGTATAATAGAACATCAATCAAACCCAAATCTTGGCATACACTGTAAAGGACATAAATCATAACATCATCATCACAAATCTATCAACCCATAAGCAAATTATTCAATGTGTAGTCATTTCAGATCTATAATATTTGATCCATCATCGCACTCCCAAGTGCACGCTTTATTTTAGATCAAACAATTTATCAATAACCCATATCATGCACCCTTAGCACTTTGATATCCATCTCCTTATATAGCTTAGGCCTTAACCAATACCTTAGGCCAATCCTGTATTATTCCAATGGTATTCTTTGACGGAATTAAATATTTGTTGTCACGCTCATTACTATGGGCCAATACCATGGTAAAGACTCCTGGTATTTAGAATACCATGGTGAGGAAATTATACGTGAATTTTCTTCACCATACCTGTGTATGTACACAGCCTCTGTTCTCGGGACCTATGTATACTTCTTAAAACATCATCTTTATCATTCCTCTATCTCTGAACTAATATTACTTTATCTAAGCTTTCTTTCACATTTGTATTGGCCTGAATACTTATCTTTCTATTATCATGTTAACATCTTTATCAAGTAGGTTTCCATCAATGACCACACATTTGTCATAATTCCAACACTATCATTTTCCCTTTAGGCCCTTGTCAAAATTCTCTTTTAATTCTCTCACTTCATCTACCAAATGTTCTACATTATGTGAAGTGGCAGCAGAGAAAGCAAACCCTGCAAAAGTTATGGAAACCGGATTGGTCATAGTGTCAACCACTCTAACTCTCTTAGTGGTAATTGATGTAGGCTTATTTGGATCTCTTGATAAGTTCTTTCACCTCTCTTTATATATCTTGTTCTTGAATTGGTCGAATGTAAAGTGTGAGAGATCCAATCTCACTCTTCTTCTTAAAAGGTATTATACGTTTCATCAATTAGAAGGTGTTCTCTAGCAATAAATATGGGAGTTTGGACATCCATAGAGGGTGTATTTTCTTCTATCTGAAATTTATTCGACCTGGTCTCTTCTTCTACTTTCTCAACTAGTTCTTTGGCAATGAGCTACTCCTCTAGCTACTTGGCCAACTCTTCTTCTCTATTCTTTGCTTCTTCTTCTTCTTATTTTTTCCTTTTCTCTTCTTGCATCTTCTTCTCTTCCTCCTCCCTTTTCTTAATTACTTCTTCTTCTTTCTTCTTCTTTATCGCTTCTTGCCTTTTCTTCTTTGGTGCTTCTTACTTTCCTCTTCCTCTCTTTTCTTCATCTCCTCTTCCTCTTGCTTTTTCCTCGCTTCTTCTTCAGCTTCCTTTTTCTTATCCTCTTCTTCCACTTGTTTCTTGTCTTCCTGTTCAACCCTTTGTTTCTTCAATCTTTCTTTCTGGGCCTCATGCTCCTCTTTTCTTTTTAATGTGACTCTCCTCTATTCTAGATTCATATTCTCCTGTGAGTATTCATCTAAGTGTTTAGGTTTGTCTAGAGGTTGAGGTGCCAATCCCTTGATATGTTTCCAAGGATTTGGCAATGTTGAAGAAGTTCTTTACCTTATCCTCATCTTCATCAACAAGTGAAGCATATGCCCAGCCATAATTTATTTCCTTGCAATCTTTGGTGGCAATTCCTTTCGGATCATATATGTGAAAACTTCACCAAACTTGTTATTCGAAATCTTGGGATTCTTCCTCAGCATCCTTGAAATTTTTAATGCAATAGGCCCTGATAATCAAAGGAAACATAAGCCATGGGGATTTATTGTATTTCACCAATGAGCTAGTCAACCTTATAGTAAGTTGGTACACCACTTCTTGCCTTACTTCTTTGTTACTGACAAATGTAGGTAATTAATGAGGGGGCTTGTATGCACCAAATACCCTAATATATGTAGCATCTCTAGGAGTGAAGAAATCTCCAATATCCTGCAAGGATTTCTTAGCCTTATCCGACATACAGGGAGGTTCTATGTGTTGGAAATAATACTGAGAGGGGGGGTGAATCAGTATTATCAGATCAAGAATTTTTCTTTTTCATAATCAGATTTATATATGCTCCTTCAGAGAGGGGAACTAGCGTGTACACGCATCTGTCTTTAAGGAAACCAGCGTTTATGCAGTAAACTTATGATTCAGTTAATTCATCATATGTTGATCTTTAATCAATGCATCAGTACTTCATCAATAATTAAACAGTAACCATGTGCATTATAAACATAATAAACCATTACACGTAAGCAACACACATGAACACCAAGATTTAAGGTGGAAACCCTATGTGGATGAAAACCACCGGTCGCTGTCATCTCTATCTTCTTTTAATAATAAGAAAATTTGCTTACAATGTTGTACTAGCGCAGACTCATACCAATATGCAAGTTTCTACCTGCAGAAGGTTACAACCTTCTCTCATTCTCCAGCTTCTACTGGAAGGGAGCTACAATCCCCTAGCTCTTGTACTAGCCAATATGTTTACTAATACGTAGGTGCCAGCCTACAAAAAACTCCACTCTTCCACCAGAGACCACGTTTCTTGAATTTTCAGATTGGATGTTCCTGGCACATATCAAGACATATGAAGACCTTGACTCATCAATAACCCATCAGAAATTTAGAAACTCAAAATTCATCAACCAACATGCAGTTAATCTAAAACAAATAGATCATTGTCATTAGAACACTGTGCTAAACCTAGAAACCTGTATCAACATTCAGAACCAACTGAAACCTCAAAAATTCATGTGTCAGACTATATATGCTACTTCAATGAAGAAAAATTGCGTGTATACACTACTTCCTTCAACACAACCTGCATATACCTCTAAAGATTATCATAAAATCTTTAAATCACAAACTGTACCAACCAGCAGTGTACTGAACATCTACTGTCAACTTACAGAACTTTACACAGGGAGGCAACAGAAAACACTTCTTCTCACTTATACAATGAATCAAATATCAACCTTCTTATGCATTCAGATTTACATTCAGATCTAAGAATACTTCATTGATAGACAACTGGAAAATAGCAGCAGCAATAAATCAGCAATACTGATCTGATAGATCAATCATCTCTGAACATCAAGCCTTTCTTTTGTACACACTACTTGAAAGAAGAGAACCTGTGTGTATACGCTTTTGGCCTTTCTCAATACGCTTTTGGTATCCTCTCTTCTTTATATATTTTTTGGCCTTTCTCAATACGATGGACCGAATCCACTTAGGACCAATACCTTGGATCAAATACCACGGGCCGAATACCTTGGACTAAATACCTAGGGTTAATATCATGGTCCAAAGATACCTTGGACCAAATACCTCGGACCAAAAGCATGGTTTTCAACATGTACGCGCTTTTCCTTCTATGGTAGTGCGTGTGTACACTATACGCTATTTCTATTCTAAGGACCTGCATGTATACGCTGCTTGGACTAAGTGAACCTACGTGTATCTCTTAAACTGCTCTTACATCATCTTCTTCCTTCAACTTCTTTATTCTGATTAATAGACCTTAGTTCCATCTTCATGATCCTCTGTACCACTGCCCTATTTCCTCTGAATATTCATGTTAGCCTCTTATCAAAACTGAGTTGACTTGTAGAGTTGCCATCAAGGACAATACTTGTATCATAATGCCAACACTATGTCACAAATTATCTGATATATTGTCGAGATGAAATTTTCAGTGGTTCAGCCATACATCCCTCTGTATCTTATGTCCCATAAATTTCTACACTCTATATGCACAAGTGGAATGTCTTGATTGAAACTCCATCTCCATCCTAGCCCCTTAAAGTTTCATTTGGCATATAAGGCATCTAGCAAGTATGATGCCATGTAAAATTTTGATTGTTCTTTCTCTAAGGAATTATTTTCCCTTTTAACATTTGTTTGAATAGATGAAGCAAATATATCTTCCCAATTGAAAATGATTCCATCTATGACACATGCATAGATCATGGGAACCCAAATTTCCTCAAAAAAATTGCATCCAGTTTACCATACATTCTACAACACATGGTTGTTAGCATTCTGTATGCCTTCCTAAGTGATTTGGTCCTATAAATTCCTTCGGCCTTCTACCTAAATTTAATTGTCTCCTGCCATCAAGATTTCAAGATATCCTTCATTGATTTGGTGAAGCTAGAAAACCATTTTTTATTAACGATTGCATTATGTTTGTGCAACCATAATATTCAGTTATATCGGGAATTGTGTAAGCCACTACTGGTTCACCCAGATTATTTCTAACTATTGTGTCATTTTCATCTATATGCTAAAGAACCCATTCAATTGTCTTCGCATATGGAAAAATAGTCAAATGTGTTAAGACCTTGTGAAACCATGATTTCTTATGTGACACAACCTATCATTTTCTTATTGGGCCCTTGCCAAATTCTCTTTTAATTTCCTCACTTCATCCACCAAACATTCTACATTATGTGTTGTGGTTGCAAAGAAAGAATATTCTAAAGAAGCTATGCCAACTGGATTTTTTGCAATGTCGACCACTATGACTCTCTCAATGGTAATTTATGTATGCTTCTTTGGATCTCTTTCTAAGTGCTTTTACCTCTCTTGATATATCTTGTTCTTGAATTAATCAAATCTAAAGTGCAATATATCCAGTACTTGCTCTTCTTCTTCAAAGGTACTGCCCATTTAATCAAGCAGAAGGTATCCTCCAGTAATAGGTGTGGGAGGCTGGACATCCATAGAGGGTATAATTTCTTCTATCTGCAAGTTATTCGACCTAGTCTCTTCTTCTTCTTTGTCAACTAGTTCTTTGGAAATGAGCCACTACTCTAGTTGCTTGGCCAATTCTTCTTCTCTCTTCTTAGCTTCTCCTAATTCTTTTCTTTTCCTTTCCTCTTCTTCCCTCTTCTTCTCTTCCTCCTCCCTTCTCGTCATGGATTCTTCTTCTTTCTTCATCTTTGTCACTTCTTGCTTTTTCTTCTTCAATGCTTCTTGCGTTTATATGTCCTCTTCCTCTTGCTTTTTCCTCACTTCTTCTTCAACTTGATTTTTCTTATATTCTTCTTCCACTTGTTTCTTAGCTTCCCATTCGACCCTTTGTTTCTTCAACCTTTCTTTCTTGGCATCCTACTCCTATTCTCTTTTAGCTCTTCTCTCTTCTAGATTCATGATATCCTGTGAGTCTTCATCTAAGTGTTCAGGGTTATATAGAGGCTGAGAGGTGCCAATAACTTGAGATGATTCCAAGGCTTTGGCATTTTTGAAGAATTTCTTTACCTTCTCGTCATCTTCATCAACAAGTGAAGTATATGCCCAACTATAATTTATTGCCTTGCAATGTTTGGTGGCAATGCCTTTTAGGTCATATATGTGAAAAATTAGTTCACCAAACCTGAAGTATTCCAAATCTTAGGCTTATGCCTCTGCATCCTTGAAATGTTTAATACAATAGGCCCCAATAATCAAAATAAGCATAGGTCATGGGGCTTTCTTGTATTTCACCAATGAACTAGTCAACCCTGTAGTAAGTTGGTAATCCACTTCATGTGTTATCACTTTGAAAGTGATGAACATATGTAATTGATGAGGGGTCTTATATGCACAAAATACCCGAATATATGTAGCATCTCTAGGAGTGAAGTAATATGCAATATCCTGCAAGGATTCCCTAGTCCTATATGAATATATAGGGAGGTTTTGTGTCGAAATTTCTCTTATATATTATTGAGATTAAGTGTTTAGTGATTCATTCATACATCCCTCTTTATTTGTGTCCCATAAATTTTTATAATAGATAGGCACAGGTGGAATGTCCTGATCAAAAATCCATCTCCATCCCAGCCCCTGAAATTCACATATCGCACATAAAGCATCTAGAAAGTACAATGTCGTGTAAAATTATGATTGCTCTTTCTCTGAGGCATTCTTTTCCCATTTAATATTCATTTGAATAGATGAATCCAAGATATCAACCCAATTGAAAATGGTTCCATTCGCAGAACATGCATAGATCATGGGAACCCATCTTTCCTCAAAAAGATCTACATCCAGTTTACATACATTCTGCAACACATGTCTTCTACCATTTGGTATACCTTCCTGAGCGATTTGGTCTTGTAAATACCATCAATCTTCTACCTAAATTTACTTGGATACTACCACCAAGATTTCAAGACATCCTTTGTCAGTTTGGTGAAGCTAGTAAACCATTTTGTATTACGAATTACATTATGTTTAGGAAACCAGTATTATTTAGTTATATCAAACGTTATGTAAGTCACTACTAGTTCACCCTGATCATTTTTACTATTATGTCATTTTCATCTATATGTTGAAGAACCCATTCAATTGTCTCCGCACATGGAAAAAAAACTTGATGTGCTACGACCTTGTGAAACCATGATTTCTTAACATTGTTGTACACCTGTCAATCTTCTTCATCCTATGACACCTCCTTTCTGGAAAAAAATCGTTATATTTCAACTCATATTATCTTCACTATCTTATCTATATATCATGTAGTGTTTGTATATATAGGTGCTTTGCTAAGGGGGCTTTCCACAATCCCCTCTATACATCTTTCTAGTAAATCCTTCCCAGACTCTTTCTAGTTGCTAGAACCATTTCAACAGTGAACGATGAAATATAGAAACAATCAATATCAATGGTACCTAAAATTTCAAATATGTTCATGGAAACAACAAATATTAGGCAAACCATAAGATAAATTACTATTTAAAACTAGATCGACAGTTGTGAAGTTAAAGTGTGGTTGGAATTAGTCACAAATTGGGAAAGCATATTACGTTACGTTGGTTGCACATCACAAAGATAGGAAGTAGATGGGATCTAGCCGCAGATTGCAAGATTAGATTGTAGATAGGTTTAAAGTTGCATATCGCAATATTAGATCGAAGACATAGTTTAATTGTGGCTTGTGGTAGTGACTTGTGATGGGAAATGGTTTGTGATTTTCTTAGTCATAGACCGTGAGGCTAGAGAAGGGACAAGGTTGGATTATATCCTGCGATAGCGATGTGTGATTATGTGATCAATGTAGTCACCAATCCCACTTGTAATATGGTGGAACAATGAGTTATCGATGGCAAATAATTTAGTTGAATAAGGGGTGAAGGTGTTTCCATGGATTTCGCTAATGTGGTGAGGCATGACGGGGCCAAGTTCTAAGTTTTAAGATTTTTGGCACCCGTGGTGAAAGGAAAGGTCCAATGGTACCATTAGTCAAAGGGTTTGTAGGAAATGACATCATTGCGAGAGAGCAGGATGGTTTGAGGTGATGAGTATGGAGGTCATGGTAAATTTATATAGTTAAGGACCTGAGGGAGGCCAAACGTCAGGATGGTGGAGTGATAGGGTAACCCAAATGATGAGGAAAGAAAAGACAAAACCACAATCGCAAATTGCATGATCAGTGTGAATACTAACCTGGATCATAGAGTTGATCACTATTACAGAGTGTAGAGGTAGAGTGTGATTTTAGGAGCCTCTTTCCACTGAGTATTCAAGAACTCGGAGTTAAATCAGTGGTGAATAATGAGATAGGAGAAAGGTCTCGTTTATATAATATTTGCCACACGTGCGGGGACTAAGCGCCTTTAATGTGTGATCACAAAAAAATTATGGTAAGGAGTCAAGCAGTGCGGTGGAGTCTAGTTACCAGAGATTGAATCTCTAGTCGCATCATCGCAACTTAGTTTTGTGTTGCCACAAGTTTGTTTGCAGTGAGACATCATTTAGTCACATATCATAACGTCATGAGGCAAATGGATTTTTATTGAAATCTATGATGGTGATTTGTGATAAGCGTTTTTCCAACTTTAACCTTGCAATGTGAGTCAATGATGCGCTTAACCATTGAATTTTACGAAAAGTGTCTTTTGAGTAGAATCTATAAAAGTAAGAAGACTTAGGAGAATCCTAATGATAGATAAGCCTAGGCTAAAAATTGTAATGTTTCTTTTGAGGAATTCAAAATGAGGGCTCCAAATTTCAAAGTGTCGAAAATTTAGGAGGTTGTTGTAGATGCTACAACAAGTCTCTTTAAATACATGTTGTAAAATTATCAAGTGGTAACATATGGCTATCATAAACATGGTGTGTTTTGATTGTTTTCAAACATTGATGGTAAGATGGAAATTATCAATGAAAGAGAATTGTGTCATTTGAGGTGTAGAAATCTAAATTTTTAGAGACTTCATTCACTATACGAACTTAATGTTGTTATGTTACGACAAACATAGAAATGTCTTAGAGATTAAATAAGCTTGTATCATTACAAACACCTACACAAACAAATTCCTAAGTGTAAGATATGGGGTACAATGTTGAATTTGGTGGAGGATAACACTATTTCGTATGGTCCTATGAGTAGACATACCTTTACAATAAGACTATATTCCATGAATTATTGATGATTACTACATGAGAGTTCTAATTTATTTTAATAGTTCATAAATAAAAAAAACATGTAAATATGTCATGGAATTTAAATTTGTTGTTAAGAAGCAAAGTGGAAAGGTTTTGAAGATGTTGAGGCTTAACAATGGAAAAGATTACACTTCAAAAATGTTTGAAAAGTATGACAAGTTGGAGGGCACTCATAGATAATTGTTGGCTTGTTATACACCTAAACATATTGGAGTTGTAGAGAGAAAGAATTGTATCATTCAAGACTGTGTATGTTTAAATATAGGATTTTTGGTTGGAAAATTTGGGCAAAAGTCTACCTCTACTCATTTTCTAAATAATAGGAGTTTTACCAAATAAGTTTGGAACATTACACTTTAATGTTCATGGGGTGAGCATAAGCCTATATAAAAACATTTATGCATATATGGGAGTGTTTCTCGTGTGCGTATTTCTAAGGAGCAAGGTGAGTAAAAGCTAGCAAATAGTAGGTGAAAGTGCATGTTATTTTTTGACATAGAGAACAATCAAAGTCATATCATTTGTGAGACGTAGAAGATCATAAACTTGTGAAGAAAGGCAATGTTATCTTTTATGAGGCGGTACTTGTGACAAAAATAGATTTATGTTAATGCACATGAACCTATATATTTGGAGTCATTGGAGGATCTAGAAAAATTTGAAGCTAAATTAGAATTGGAAGAGCCCACTACGATGGAAAATACACCTAAGTGGTTTGTGAAAGTACTTCAAGGCTTTGGTGTAACCTAGAGGATCACATGGTTTGTTTATAATAAGTCAAATTCAAATAGATAATACACATTAGGAAAAGGCATAACTTAGCTCATGGGGAATAAAATATTTAGAGATGTCACTTGCAATTAATGTGGTGCTTGGTAATTGTTGTTCTTTGATATGTTCCTAGCTAGGTAACTATGCCAAGGCATCCATTAATGTCTAATTAATATAATCTTTTTGTATCAACCTCTTTGAACTTAAGGAAAATATAATAATGAAATCAATCTTTAGGCAATTTCTCAAATGTGACAGACAATTAGAGAATAGGATGAAATGTATGAAGATTATAAGAAAATAGGAGAGAAAAGAAATGGCAATTGTTAGGGTTTTCTCGTGCAGAGATCTGTTTGTTGCCGCATCGTTTCCCAAGCCCGCCACAGGGGCCGAAGGCGATCCACGGTTTGGGGTGACGGTGAACGCTGCTGAAAGGGTTTCATTAGTGCAAGCGCCTACAGAGAAATGGCCTTTCTCTTGCAGACAAACGCCTCAAATACACCCAGGTCAGCGCGGCTACGCATCTGTGGGGTTTTCTATCACAAGAAATCATGCGATTCTGGATTGGGAACGATATACAAGTTTTCAACGAGACCACGAGGCGAGGGCATCAACGGAAGCCCACCATTTTGCGTGGATATACGAGGAGGGTTTCTTCTTGCAGAAGATCGAGGTCCTAAACTGCGAATTTGAACAAAGCAGCTTTCGTGCCGCAAGGCGTTTAGAGGCCAGGTCTCGCCAAACCCAGAACGCACGGAGAAACGGCAGGGGGGGACTGCATGATGCAGATCTGCTCCCTCTTTCAATGCATGGGCCCAAACATTGCAGATTCGGCCTGGATCTACACGATCTAGCCTATATCCGAGTACAGCCAGATTCCAGGCAGCAGATCGAAGGCACCAACCATAGATCGAGCAGAGTTTTTGCAGATCTAGACATGCACAAGGAAAAACGATCAAAAACGGGGTCAGATCTGGAAGATTGTTTACAGCCAGAGCAGGTAACAACTGCTTGTTTTCAGATTCTGATTAAATCCCCTCAGGGGAAAACTCGTTTAATGTGGGTTCATGCAGGAAGCACCACCTTGCAGCTGAAACAGCAAATATGGGCAGAGATGGGATACCCAGTTCAGATCCAACATCTGGTCAGTGGTAGGCGGTCCCTCCAGGACTGTAGAACGATGAAAAGCTATGAGATTGGTCCAGGATCAATCATTACTTTAAACTTTAGATTGAGAGGAGGGGCTCTGCCTCAGGGACAGCCAAGCTCCTCAGGGGGAGACAAAGGAAAAAATACAGCATCCCAGCACCAACCCAAGGGAGGCTTATCCTACAAAAACATTTTACAGGGCAGCAGAGATACAGGGTCTCCAGATCAAGGCGGACATATACCCAGGCCATACATAGTAGATCAGTCAGGGCAAACCCCAGCCCTAAACTTAGATTCTACAGGGCTTGATGATTTCATTAAGTCCTATGAAACGCAAGCTCTAATCTGCCGTTTCAACAGTTTTTGGCCTAAACCTATGGATCTATTCCATTGGATCTTCACCAGCTGGACCATGGAATGTGATATACATTTATGTTCAAAGGGGTTTTTTATAGTAAGATTTGCATCCAAGGAAGTCAGAGATACAGTCCTCAGTGCTGGGCCTTGGTTTTGGGGAACATCGGGGTTGTTTATGACCCCATGGTTTCCAGATTTTGATCCAAACAAAATGACTGTATCCAAAGTGCCGGTCTGGGTCAGACTATACAATCTTCCTCTTCACTTTTGGAATGAACGAGTTTTGGAAGGCATTGGGAATAGCATAGGGAAATATATCAAAACAGATCTGGAAAGGATTGATGAAAGGGTCTACACTTACGCACGTATTTGTGTGGAAGTAGATTTAAGCAAAGGGCTGCCGGACAATATAAGGCTGATCTACAAACAACAAAATTGGTTGCAAGTACTAGATTATGAAAACACCGCTTTCAGATGTAGGCTCTGTAGGCAGACAGGACACTTGCAAAGCACATGTCCAGAAGCCAAGAAAGTAAACAGTAAAAAGAAGCAGAAAGGGAAGCAGAGGAAAGGATGGCAATTTCCACCACCAGATTCAGAGGACGAAGAATCAGAAGCAGAGGAGGAAGAGACTCCCGCAGAGAAGACCGAGGTCTCCCAAGAAATGGAGAATCAGAAGGGAACCACATCAAACAACAAGGATTCACATATTCACTTAAACCAGGCAGAGAAGGCAAGCGAGGGTATGATTATGGGAGGGATCAAAAGGCATCACCACTCAGATACTTCAGACTCAGATAAGGAAACAGCCTCACAGAAAGCAGAAACACAGCTGGTCATAGCTTCGATTGAGCCCACTCAAGGAGAGTGGCGCAAGGTCGAAAAGAAAAAGGGGAGAAAAACCTGAAGGGTGAGTCCTTTACTCACCACCGGATTGCAGTTTTTCTCCTCCTTATCCTCACTACTCTCTTTCTCTTTCTCTTTCTCTAATACAGTTACTTTGTAACGTTGCATGGGGTGCGAGAGCACTGGAGCCCAATGGGCACCTTTCTGAAATGCTTCAATGCATCTGCTAGTGTAACTCTTTATTTTTTTAATAAAAAGTTACCGTTTTTTTTCCTTGGAAAAATGAAGATTATAAGAAAATAGGTACAGGTAATGAAGCGTATGCAAATAACACCTCAGCTTCTATTAGGATAGAATGTGTACAAAGCAAATGAATTCAACAAAATAATATATGTGTGTGTGTGTGTGTTTTTGGGCATGAATTTTACTCACATACTTGATGAGAAAGGAAGATCATGCTAAATACAAACTATATCATTCATTAAAATTCACTTTGTCATTATGTCACAAACGAAAATGTGACATGGGATGAAGTACCCAATTGTTGCATTCCAAAGATATTCATATGAAAAGAAACCAAAAACATATGAGGAATAAGTATTTGATAAACCAAAAAATACATGAACAAATCCTTCATAGACTATTACAACAAAAAGATTAAATCTCACAAACTGATGAAGAACAATATTATCATTATACAAACTATGGCTAATACAAATTTCTCGATCCTTTGGAATATAGTTTGTTCCTCTTTTTATATGACATGAATTATAACAACATCAATTACTTTGAGTAACTTTATAGGCTGAAAGTTTATAAATAGCTTTTGACTAATGAAAAATATAGGAGTGGGAAAAATTGATCCTAGATGTTGATTTTCATATGCTTTAGTTATACGAGTCATTTTGTTGAATCTTTACTATGCAAATTGATCCAAATGTCCTCTGATCATCATTTATGGGGTAATTAAGCATAACCATTTTTTTATGCAATATCAAGTATAAGTATCATAGGATGGGGTAGTTGGAAATAAATTTTTAATTTGTTATGGTACGTAAAAGTCATCGGTTAATCTATCTATTATAATCTGGCTTTTTAATGCTTATGTCATCTCTGAAAACCTATCAATTTTATCTCTCACCTTGAATATAATTTCCTTATAGGTTCCAAAATGAATCGAAATTCCCTTATTAGTCCCATAGGTAGGCAAACCGATTTTCATGATCTAATTATTGAACTTATTCATAAATGAAACATTTTTCTCAACCATATTGCGTTTGTTTAGAGTTTGATAAAAAAAATCTTCTTTGTTATCACTTTTTTGGTCTCTATGATCATCAAAGTTTTGTCGGTAACTCCGAGAGCTCTTAATTCACCCATGGATTTGGAGTTAAGGAAATTATAGTTTTATTAGCCATTTGGGTTTTATTTCCTAATTCTTCTAGTATAATGTCTAGTAAGCTAATACATATTCATATCCAACTGGTCTAAATGAATTCCAAAACTTTTTTATTTAAGTTATAATTAATGTGACGCCAAAGAATGTGCTTCGCTCTATCTAAACAAGAGCCACATAAGTGGTGGAAGTCCCTGCCGAGAAAGATTCTTCCACTGCAGAAAAAGGAAGCTTGAATAGGATTGAAATAGGACTAATGATATTTAGGTATATGAATATATAATATGCAAAATGAAATACTGAAATTGAAAATGAATTCAGAAAATAATTATTCCATAAATGTGTGATTACCTGCCAACAAAATTATTTATATATTATCAGTAAGTTTATATTACTATGACTGGAAGCTATAAAACATTAATGTTTTTTGGAAGCTATAGTGTGCACAATAACATTATCTGAACCTCTCTTACACTGTTAAGCCCAAAGTAGTTGTTAAAAATATTATATTGGCCTAAATTACTCGTCCGCAGGTAAGTGTGCCTAATTGGAAAATCTTCCGAACAGCCTAGACTATGTAAGGCTGTGAAAACATAATATAATGTTCTTTTTTTTTTTTTGGCTTATTTTCAAGATTTATTACGATTATTAGAACAGCCTAGACTATGTAAGGCTGTGAAAACATAATATAATGTTCTTTTTTTTTTGGCTTATTTTCAAGATTTATTACGATTATTCGAACAGCCTAGACTATGTAAGGCTGTGAAAACATAATATAATGTTTTTTTTTTTTTTTGGCTTATTTTCAAGATTTATTACGATTATCTCAAGTTCTCTGAATTATCAATATTGAATGCCACAAAGTTAAATTGTTACTATACTATTACTGACATATGACTCGGTGAAAAATGCAACCCAGATCTCATATTTCCATCGCGGCTATGTTAGTGTTACATTTCTTATAACGTGAATGAAATTCCGCTCGTAGAGATTATTCATTGCATTCAAGTCATTGGTTCGTTATTCTACTCGCCTGGAAATCATTCAAAAAAAATGAGGCAGGTAATAGTTCACGTGAAAAGGATGGCGTGCCACATAATTTTGCAAGAAATTTATGAGATTGAAAGATTACATTTTTTGGGCAATCCTCTTTGCTTCATCCAAACACATGGAAGCAATTAATTCATGTTAAACAACAACCTGATATAGAGGATCAAATTTACATTTCATGTTATGTCAATCTGTTAAGTTAAAGTAGTCAAATTTATGTTGCATGTTTATGTTAGGTTCAGAGCATGTGTTTCTTCTAAAGAGGTCACAGGTTCAAAACTAGAGAGGTAGACTTAGCAGTCAAATCGTTGTGGGGAGATGGGTCTCTTGTCCCACAAACAAGAGAGTCTCATACATTAATTTAATGTCTAACTTAACCGTGACATTAAACATAGATATTATTATTATTATTTAACCCAAAAAAAATTGTCTTTCAAATTCTGAAAGGTGTGAATCCACCTCTAAAGCTAAATCAGGAAAATACAGCAACAAGTTACTGGTACAATGATAAGAATAAAGGTATCACACGTATTAAACAAAAAAAAGGGGAGTTTTCGGACCATAATTTCTGGACAGCCACGTGTACTACATATATTCTACCTAGCCCCTCAAATTCACACATAAAGCATCTAGAAAGTACAATGTCGTGTAAAATTATGATTTCTCTTTCTCTGAGGCATTCTTTTCCGTTTTAATATTCATTTGAATAGATGAATCCAAGATATCAACCCAATTGAAAATGGTTCCATTCGCAGAACATGCATAGATCATGGGAACCATCTTTCCTCAAAAAGCTCTACATCCAGTTTATTTACATACATTCTGCAACACATGTCTTCTACCATTTGGTATACCTTCCTGAGCGATTTGGTCTTGTAAATACCATCAATCTTCTGCTTAAATTTACTTGGATCCTACCACCAAGATTTCAAGGCATCCTTTGTCAATTTGGTGAAGCTAGTAAACAATTTTGTATTAAGAATTATATTATGTTTAGGAAACCAGTATTATTTAGTTATATCAAACGTTATGTAAGTCGCTACTAGTTCACCCTGATCATTTTTTACTATTATGTCATTTTCATCTATAAGTTGAAGAACCCATTCAATTGTCTCCACACATGGAAAAAAAACTTGATGTGCTACGACCTTGCGAAACCATGATTTCTTAACATTGTTGTACACTTGTCGATCTTCTTCATGCTATGACACCTCCTTTATGGAAAAAAATCGTTATATTTCAACTCATATTATCTTCACTATCTTATCTATATATCATGCAGTGTTTGTATATATAGGTACTTTGCTAAGGGGGCTTTCCACAATCCCCTCCATACATCTTTCTAGTAAATCCTTTCCAGACTCTTTCTAGTTGCTAGAACCATTTCAACAGTGAACGATGAAATATAGAAAGAATCAATATCAATGGCACCGAAAATTTCAAATATGTTCATGGAAACAACAAATATTAGGCAAACCATAAGATAAATTACTATTTAAAACTAGATCGACAGTTATGAAGTTAGAGTGTGGTTGGAATTAGTCACAAATTGGGAAAGCATATTACGTTACCTTGGTTGCAAATCACAAAGATAGGAAGTAGATGGGATCTAGCCGCAGATTGCAAGATTATATTGTAGATAGGTTTAAAGTTGCATATCGCAAGATTAGATCGAAGACATAGTTTAATTGTGGCTTGTGGTAGTGACTTGTGATGGGAAATGGTTTGTGATTTTCTTAGTCACAGACCGTGAGGGTAGAGAAGGGACAAGGTTGGATTATATCCTGCAATAGCGATGTGTGATTATGTGATCAATGTAGTCACCGATCCCACTTGTAATATGGTGGAACAATGAGTTATCGATGGCAAATAATTTCGTTGAATAAGCGGTGAAGGTGTTTCCATGGATTTCGCTAATGTGGTGAGGCATGACGGGGCCAAGTTCTAATTTTTAAGGTTTTTGGCACCCGTGGTGAAAGGAAAGGTCCAATGGTACCATTAGTCAAAGGGTTTGTAGGAAATGACACCATTGCGGGAGAGCAGGATGGTTTGAGGTGATGAGTATGGAGGTCATGGTAAATTTATATAGTTAAGGACCTGAGGGAGGCCAAATGTCAGGAAGGTGGAGTGATAGGGTAACCCAAATGATGAGGAAAGTAAATACAAAACCACAATCGCAAATTGCATGATCAGTGTGAATACTAACCTGGATCATAGAGTTGATCACTATTGCAGAGTGTAGAGGTAGATTGTGATTTTAGGAGCCTCTTTCCACTGAGTATTCAAGAGCTCGGAGTTAAATCGATGGTAAATAATGAGATAGGAGAAAGGTCTCGTTTATATAATATTGGCCACACGTGCGGGGACTAAGCGCCTTTAATGTGTGATCACAAAAAAATTACGGTATGGAGTCAGGCGGTGCAGTGGAGTCTAGTTACCAGAGATTGAATCTCTAGTCGCATCATCGCAACTTAGTTTTGTGTTGCCACAAGTTCGTTTGCAGTGAGACATCATTTAGTCACATATCATAACGTCATGAGGCAAATGGATTTTTATTTAAATCTATGATGGCGATTTCTAATAAGGGTTTTTCCAACTTTAACCTTGCAATGTGAGTCGATGATGCGCTTAACCATTGAATTTTATGAAAAGTGTCTTTTGAGTATAATCTATAAAAGTAAGAAGACTTAGGAGAATCCTAATGATAGATAAGCCTAGGCTAAAAATTGTAATGTATCTTCTGAGGAATTCAAAATGAGGGCTCCAAATTTCAAAGTGTCAAAAATTTAGGAGGTTGTTGTAGTTGCTACAAGAAGTCTCTTTAAATACATGTTGTGAAATTATCAAGTGGTAACATATGGCTATCATAAACATGGTGTGTTTTGACTGTTTTCAAACATTGATGGTAAGATGGAAATTATCAATCAAAGAGAATTGTGTCATTTGAGGTGTAGAAATCTAAATTTTTAGAGACTTCATTTGCTATAGAACTTAATGTTGTTATGTTACAACAAACATAGAAATGTCTTAGAGATTAAATAAGCTTGTATCATTACAAACACATACACAAAAAAATTCCTAAGTGTAAGATATGGGATACAAGGTTGACTTTGGTGGAGGATAACACTATTTTGTATGGTCCTATGAGTAGACATACCTTTACAACAAGACTATATTCCATGAATTATTGATGATTACTACATGAGAGTTCTAATTTATTTTAATAGTTCATAAATAAAAAAACATGTAAATATGTCATGGAATTTAAAGTTGTTGTTAAGAAGCAAAGTGGAAAGGTTTTGAAGATGTTGAGGCTTAACAATGGAAAAGATTACACTTCAAAAATGTTTGAAAAGTATGACAAGTTGGAGGGCACTCAGAGATAATTGTTGGCTTGTTATACACCTAAACACATTGGAGTTGTAGAGAGAAAGAATTGTATCATTCAAGACTGTGTATGTTTAAATATAGGATTTTTGGTTGGAAAATTTGGGCAAAAGTCTACCTCTACTCATTTTCTAAATAATAGGAGTTTTACCAAATAAGTTTGGAACATTACACTTTAATGTTCATGTGGTGAGCATAAGCCTATATAAAAACATTTATGCATATATGGGAGTGTTTCTCGTGTGCGTATTTCTAAGGAGCAAGGTGAGTAAAAGCTAGCAAATAGTAGGTGAAAGTGCATGTTATTTTTTGACATAGAGAACAATCAAAGTCATATCATTTGTGAGACGTAGAAGATCATAAACTTGTGAAGAAAGGCAATGTTATCTTTTATGAGGCGGTACTTGTGACAAAAATAGATTTATGTTAATGCACATGAACCTATATATTTGGACTCATTGGAGGATATAGAAAAAGTTGAAGCTAAATTAGAATTGGAAGAGCCCACTATGATGTAAAATAAACCTAAGTGGTTTGCGAAAGTACTTCAAGGCTTTGGTGTAACCTAGAGGATCACATGGCTTGTATATAATAAGTCAAAGTCAAATAGATAATACACATTAGGAAAAGGCATAACTTAGTTCATGGGGAATAAAATATTTAGAGATGTCACTTGCAATTAATGTGGTGCTTGGTAATTGTTGTTCTTTGATATGTTCTTAGCTAGGTAATTATGCCAAGGCATCCATTAATGTCTAATTAATATAATCTTTTTGTATCAACCTCTTTGAACTTAAGGAAAATATAATAATGAAATCAATCTTTAGGCAATTTCTCAAATGTGACAGACAATTAGAGAATAGGCTTAAATGTATGAAGAGTATAAGAAAATAGATACAGGTAATGAAGCATATGCAAATAACACCTCAGCTTCTATTAGGATAGAATGTATACAAAGAAAATGAATTCAACAAAATAATATATATATGTGTGTGTGTGTGTGTGTGTGTGTGTGTTTTTGAGCATGAATTTTACTCACATACTTGATGAGAAAGGAAGATCATGCTAAATACAAACTATATCATTCATTAAAATTCACTTTGTCATTATGTCACAAACGAAAATGTGACATGGGACGCAGTACCCAATTGTTGCATTCCAAATATATTCATATGAAAAGAAACGAAAAACATATGAGGAATAAGTATTTGATAAACCAAAAAATACATGAACAAATCTTTCATAGACTATTACAACAAAAAGATTGAATCTCACAAACTGATGAAGAACAATATTATCCTCATACAAACTATGGATAATACAAATTTCTCGATCCTTTGGAATATAGTTTGTTCCTCTTTTTATATGACATGAATTATAACAACATCAATTACTTTGAGCAACTTTATAGGCTGAAAGTTTGTAAATAGCTTTTGACTAATGAAAAATATAGGAGTGGGAAAAATTGATCCTAGATGTTTAGTTTCATATGCTTTAGTTATACAAGTCATTTTGTTGAATCTTTACTATGCAAATTGAGCCAAATGTCCTCTGATCATCATTTATGGGGTAATTAAGCATAACCATTTTTTTATGCAATATCCAGTATACGTATCATAGGATGGGGTAGTTGGAAACAAACTTTTAATTTGTTATGGTAGGTAAAAGTCATCGGTTAATCTATCTATTATAATCTGGCTTTTTAATGCTTATGTCATCTCTGAAAACCTATCAATTTTATCTCTCACCTTGAATATAATTTCCTTATAGGTTCCAAAACGAATCAAAATTCCCTTATTAGTCCCATAGGTAGGCAAACCAATTTCCATGATCTAATTATTGAACTTATTCATAAATGAAACATTTTTCTCAACCACATTGCGTTTGTTTAGAGTTTGATAAAAAAATCTTCTTTGTTATCACTTTTTTGGTCTCTATGATCATCAAAGTTTTGTCGGTAACTCTGAGAGCTCTTAATTCACCCATGGATTTGGAGTTAAGGAAATTATAGTTTTATTAGCCATTTGGGTTTTATTTCGTAATTCTTCTAGTATCATGTCTAGTAAGCTAATACAAATTCATATCGAACTGGTCTAAATGAATTCCAAAACTTTTTTATTTAAGTTATAATTAATGTGATGCCAAAGAATGTGCTTCGCTCTATCTAAACAAGAGCCACATCAGTGGTGGAAGTCCCTGCCGAGAAAGATTCTGCCACTGCCAAAAAAGAAAGCTTGAATAGGACTGAAATAAGACTAATGATATTTAGGTATATGAATATATAATATGAAAAATGAAATATTGAAATTGAAAATGAATTCAGAAAATAATTATTCCATAAATGTGTGATTACCTGCCAACAAAATTATTTATATATTATCAGTGAGTTTATATTACTATGACTGGAAGCTATAAAACATTAATGTTTTTTGGAAGCTATAGTGTGCACCATAGTTACCAAATTCGGCCGAATCGGGCTGAAGAATTCGGAAATTCGGCGGTTCGGTTCGATTCGGTCAATAATTCGTTAAAATTCAATTCGGTACGAACGGCAACTGGGTAATTTTCATGACCATTTATCCTCCAACACGACCAGATTGAGATCCAGAGCCTGTTTTGTTTGTGTGAGAGATCTTCCTGGTTGGGATCTTGATGATAGGAGGGTCTATGCGAGTCTTCCCCTCCTCAGAAGATTTATAATCCTCCATCACGACCAGTCATAGAAATCATCCGAAAATTGAAAATCCGACGATTTTAAAATGGCATGTCCGAATGGTCGATGAAATTTTCTTTCACACCTGTGTTTGATCAGAGGAAATGAAAATTGTGATAACAAACGTCGTTGTTGCCTTTGATTATTCTTTTAAAGTAGGCATTTAAGGATATCCCATTGTCTAAACATAATTTCGATGGCGCTAGACAATATGGAAGAAGGAAAGAACTAAGGAGTTTAGGAAATAAATCAACCTCAATCAACATGAAGTGAAATAAAAAAACGTGACCAGGAATATTTAAATGAAAAAAAAAAATGGAAAAGATAATGTAAAAATGAATTAGTTTGGTACTTAAATTTTAATTGGAGAGTGAAATATTTAAAAATTTTGTAGAAATTATTTTATAAATTAAAGTAGCGATTTTTAAGTACTTTTTTTTTAAATTTTAATATATATATGGTTAATATAGCATTATTGTGTAGAGAAGTACAATGAATAATAATAGTTAACTATTTAGTGGTAATAAGATTTGTTAAAATCTAATTTTTTTCCTTATTGAGATTTTTGTTGGGGAAATAATTTATATAGTTTTTAGACTGTTTTTAAGAGAATTTTTGATCTATTCTTTATTGTTAGTTATTAGGATCTCATTAACAATTATTTATTGATTGACTAACACAAAAAATCTAATGGTTTGAGATATATTATTTCTTTCTTGTTCGTGGAGAAAGGGTTTCCAATTCCATCTCATTCACTTTCAAACGAATTCTTTTTATTAATCTCAATTTCTAATTTTATTTGCAACTTCCATAATATGATTGAAAACAATTTTTGAGGAGCCTGAGTTTTTGAATAATAAGATTTTTAATTTTGATTTTTTAAAAATTATTTAAAGAACTCTTTTTAGTAGTGGTAAGATGGATACTCCCGAATTTTTTTCGTATTGAATTTTATATAATCGAATTATTTTCGTACCGAATCGAATTCGAATTCGAACTTGGTAACTATGGTGTGCACAATAACATTATCTGAACCTCTCTTACACTGTTAAGCCCAAAGTAGTTGTTAAAAATATTATATTGGCCTAAATTACTCGTCCATAGGTAAGTATGCCTAATTGGAAAATCTTTCGAACAGCCTAGACTATGTAAGGCTGTGAAAACATAATATAATATTATTTTTTTAGGCTTATTTTCAAGATTTATTACGATTATATTCAAGATGACTCGGTGAAAAATGCAACCCAGATCTCATATTTCCATCGCGGCTATGTTAATGTTACATTTCCTATAACGTGAATGAAAGGCCGCTCGTAGAGATTATTCATTGCATTCAAGTCATTGGCTCATTATTCTACTAGCCTGGAAATCATTCACAAAAAATGAGGCAGGTAATAGTGGCGGTTTATTGGGCGCACCTTTTCCTCCTTCCTTCTTCTATTACAAAAAAGATGACCTCTCTGGCAGCAAACTTCTTATGGGGCGGTCGCTCTGTCCAGTACAAGCTTCACCTAGCAAAGATGGAATTATTATCAAAGCCGAAGAAGAAGGGCGGCTGGGGTCTTCTGAACATGTCTTCTTTTGGGAAAGCTCTTCTCTGCAAATCGCTTATCAGAGGCATCTATGGTCAAAGCCAGTGGAGCAGCATTATAAAACAAAAATATCTTAAAGGGAGGAATATGGTATTCTGGTTCAGAAGGAAGTCGCTGGGAATCAGGTCTGGCTCCATCATTTGGAAAAGCTTCAGAAAGCTTCAATCCTTCTTCTTAGAAAATCTTAAATGGTCCCTCTCCTCCGGTTCCAGTGTTTTTATCGGCCTCGATCCAACGCTGCATAATCTGGAATCGTTGCTCTCTCCAGATTTGATCCTCTTCTTCCTCTCAAAAGGTCTCTTTACATGGAATAAGCTAATTCAGTCCTGGATTTCTCAAGCTCCTGTTTGGAAGAGCGCAGAGGACCTTTCCATCCCTCCTCCTCTTCGTCCCTCATGGAATTTGGCTGTCAACAGTTTCTCCAGCAAAGGAAGATTGCAATCGGGCTCTGCTGATGAACTCATCTGGTCCCTTGAGAAGCCTGCCCTTCTAACTTCTGTTAAAGAATTATATGCAGCCCTCTCATCTGCCCGGCCGCCTCCCTCGCCTCTCTTTCCTCCCCCTTTTTGGAAAGCCTCCTGCCCGCTTAAGATGATCCTATTTTCCTGGCTTCTTTTCTCAGATAGAAACCTCTCTTGGGAGGTCTTGCAAAGGAAAGGCTGGCAGGGGCCGAGCCAATGTCAGATGTGCCGCATCAGTGCTGAATCCAACCTTCATATGTTCTTCCAATGTGGCGCTTCTTCCTCAATCTGGTACGTGCTGTCTCTAATCTATGGTTTTTCTCACAGAGTTTTTCCTTCTGTTCAGGATGCCTTCTTCTGGTGGAGCGCGCAACGTCCCTCTTGGCGTTCTCTTTTCATCATCACATGCTGGTTCCTTTGGAAGTGGAGGAACGATCATATTTTCCAGAATTCCAGTCTGCCTCTTGACCTCATTTTGACAAAGATCTTGGGATATTTGCCTTCTGAGGATTAATCTCCGTCTTGGCATTTTTGTCTTTCTCATTTGGGGCATTTTTGGTTAAAATTCAGAACTTTAATATCTTGACTTACATGGTTCCTCCTTTCTGAAGTCTCTGTAGTGCCATGCACTCATAATTTTTGTTTATTTCTAAGATCCATGCATCTGGACAGTAATAGGTTTCTGAACAATTTGCATCAAGGCCTCATGCCTTTGCCTGTATCTGGATTTTTATATTCTCTTAATATAAATTATGAAGCTTTTTCTTTCTGAAAAAAAGGTAATAGTTCACGTGAAAAGGATGGTGTGCCACATAATTTTGCAAGAAATTTATGAGATTGGAAGATTACATTTTTAATCTCTTTACGCAATCCTCTTTGCTTCATCCAAACACATGGAAGCAATTAATTCATGTTAAATAACAACCTGATATAGAGGATCAAATTTACATTGCATGTTACGTCAATCTAGTAAGTTAAAGTAATCAAAGTTATGTTGCATGTTTATCATAGATTAAAAGTATGTGTTTTTTAATGAGGTTATAGGTTCAAAACCAAAGGGATAGACTTAGCAGTCAAATCACTGTGCAGAAATGAATCTCTTGTTTCACAAACAAAGGAATCTTATACACTAATTTAACCCTGACATTAAACATAGATATTATTATTATTATTTTAAAAAAAAACTTGTCATTCAAATTCCGAAAGGTGTGAATCCACCTCTAAATCTAAATCAGGAAAATACTGCAACAAGTTACTGGTGCAATGATAAGAATAAAGGTATCACACGTATTAAAAAAAAAAAAAGGGGAGTTTTCAGACCATAATTTCTGGACAGCCACGTGTATTACATGCATTCTACCTGTAGGAAATTTTTAAAGGCCCGAGAATATAAAGTAATTAACCCAATTATTATATGTTATATGTTAGTTTATTTAACTAAATACGAATGAAAACCAACATGTGATCCCACTTCTTGCCCACTTGTCTATACTGCAATGACTATGGCATGCATGTCAAATTGTAAAATTTCTCAATGTTGTTTCACCATGGAGAATTAACACGAGGTTTTTTCATAGATTAGGTGGTAGTCGATTCTGTATATGCATGTTGGAATGAGAAAAGTACCCACATCACAGACATCGACAGCTTGCCCCGAATGGAGAAGGATAGTGGCAATAAATCCTAAGAAGGGACAAAGGATGAGAACATGGGAAGACAAAGAAGAGGCAAGATGAATTGAAGTTGTTGCGGTGGCAGAAAGGGTAAAGGGAACAAACATTAGCATGGATTAGATGTGAGCATCAGAGGTTTGTTTTATAAATTAGGGGCTATATGACATAGTAAAATCTCAACGTACCCTTTTAATTATGTTAAGAAGACCACATTTGGCCAAAAAAAACAGCAAGACACCTTGCACGAATGTCTTGCGACTCAAAGCAATAGCACAAGAGTAGAGGAAAAAATTACAATACACCTTGCATGAATGTCTTGAAACTTGGAGCGATAACACAAGAGTAGAGGAAAAGAGAATAGGAAGCCAGAAGGTAGGAAGAGGGAAAAAAGAGGAAATATAAAAAGGGATGTTTCCCAATACACAAAACAACGTTAAGTCAATTTCACGTTTGCACAAGCCTAAAAATCCTTGTTGAATCGTGGTTTCCATTGCAATACGTGGGGTGGGTGGAAGGTAAGGTCCTTCTTATTTCTATTTCCCAACCAATTAATTGGAAGATTGTTGATTATCATTGGCATAAGCATTTGAAATATATAAACTACTCCTAAACAAAATTTGCACTATAGTAGAAAATGTCTTTCCCATTGGAATAGTCCATATGGCTTATTGGTATGATTCTTCACAAAAAGTAGTTTAGTAGTTCTGATAAGGAAGTAACTTAAAATGAAAAAACCATAGCCATTCAAGCAAAATCTAGGGTAGCTCCAATAAGACTAGGAATGTGGTCCAAAAAAATTCACAAACACTGGAGGCATCCAGCCCTAGAAACTCCCTTATCACAGTGCCTCTAATTTGTAATATTGTGTGAGTTTGTTAAGGTACCCCTAGCGATGTATTCAGTGGATATTATCACGTAGGAGGCAAGGAAGGGATAAGAAAATATAGTAGACCCCAGATCGAGACCGAATAGTCGTCACTCGAGCATGAGCCTAATGTTGGCTTGTCTTCAAGCCCTTAAACTTAGTTAAATGGGCAGTAGGTCCTTCCAATTCTGGTTTTCCAGGACATGTTCCCACCCACTGATAGCCTTTACTTCATTATTTATTTTATGCAAAAAAAAAAGTGTAATGAAACATATAAATACATGACTAGTTTAAGAGTTGTTTTACTCAATCAAATGGGATCTCACGGTCTAACTTGGAAAATCCTACTCTGAGGCAGTGCAATTCCCTCGTTGTTCACTTTGTGACTCAACCTAAAAATCAAAAGCATTTCCTAACTCCACCAGAAAATAGTAAGATATAACCTAAATCTTTCATGCTTACAAATGGAAAAATTTCTAATGAGAAAAAATTGAATTGCATTCATAGTCACTTACCAAGTTGGGGATTATCCCAATTTTCTTTGCATGTCTCTGTCTCATAATTCTTTTGATGTGTGTATCATAATTCCTTCGATGTGTGTGGATGAATGATGTACAAGAAAATGATGTATAGCTTCTGCCCTACCCTATGCTCCTACGAATGTTTTTGTTGTTGTTGCTTCTACGTCTCAATCTCGACCACCTAGGAAGATGGATCTGGTGCTTGCTCTATATTTCTATATGGGAATGAATCTATATGTGGAGTTGTAACTAGAGCTATAACTAGTACCAGGAAATGTGTTGCAATGTCCTAATGATTTGCTTCTATTTTTAGCTTCTTCTTATAGATAAAAACCATTCTACAGTGTTACCAGAATTGTGTGATAAATGAGTTCAGTGGAAGCAGCTTGTGTAGTCCATAATTAGAGATAGATGTGGCAGGGGTAGCCTTCAGGCAAGGTAGCTTCCATCAAAGCTCCTCCACAACCTACAGGGTAATTGTTGGCTTCTTCTACCTAATAGAGCCTTATACATCTACATATGCAGGGTCATTGGTGGTTCCTTCTCCCTGATAGTTGATGAGCCTAGGTATTGCAGCAAGAATACTGCAACTCCCAGGGCTACCAGCTTTACTTATCAACCCGGGGTTCGTACAAACTTGGAGGTGACTGTGCTACATACACAAGTAAAAGTGAAGATATTGCTTGTTGTCACTGCTCATCTGGCAAAAGACCCCAGGGGTTCCAAGCCAGACTTCTATAGGGTCATAAGAAGCTTGATTTTGATGGAAGGAGAGCAAACCTAGTCTAGGGGAGAGCTAATCTATTGCAGAAATGAAGAAAGCAACATGCAATGCTAAACTCATACCATACCCTAGCTAACTAATTATGTGTTTAAGCAAAGAAAGCAATCGGAGGTCAAACTAGTGAAAAGAGAACGTGAAGGAGCAACAACACATGAGGACCATTGGATCAGGCAAGTGAAAGGAAAACGAACGAACGAGATCATATTGCAGGAGGGTACGTAGGCAGATGGGCGAACATGGTCAACTAACAGGCTGGACGGCTGAGATTATATCGCGGAAGTAATCGGCAGATGGATGGGGGAGATTGGCCAAGCCAGTTGGTGATCAGGTGAAGCAATAGCTGTCAAATCAGAGGACAGATCGATGGCGGATATGGAAGCAGGTAAAAGAAAACGTGCAAAACTGACAAGAGGGTTTGAAGGGCGGTAAGCAGGATATCGCGCACCCTCAAAGTTGTAAGAATTTTTGGGGATTTTCACGCGATTAACCTCCTCTGCCGACACGTAGCACAGGGAAACTGCTCATATCGTATGCCCTCAGTGCAATAACAGTCAGACAGAAATCCACGCAATATCACACGAAGGCCATCGGATCTAGCAAAGCAGATCTACAGTTGAGATGTGACCGAGCAGGTTGCTGAGCAGGTGTGCGATAACTGTCGGATTTGACAAGGCAGATTGACGGTGGGGATTTAAAGGGTCAAAATTCAAACGCGAAAAGTGGATTGGGCAGCAATTGGTCAGTTTTGCGTGTGAAAGGCGATCGACGGTTAAAAACCATTTGAACATGGATGAACAGCTTCCACTGAGATTTTCATGCTGCAGGAGAATGAAAGGGGTATGCGAGTGAGGTCTGATGACAGAAAGAGAGAGAACGAGAAGATGACCATTAGAGGACAATAGAAATATGAAATGACTTCAGTGCCTAGATTAAACGACAAACCCTCTGTGAAAACCAAAACCCTGTGTTTTTGGGGTTGCTGCAAGGTTTCTTCCTCACATCATGGTCCCAGAGGGAGGAGGGGAGGCCAAGACACCTATGAGCAACCTTGTGGATATTTTCTTTGTCAACTTACTGATTAAATGAAAGCATAAATGGAACAAATTGAACACAACCAATCTGCCATGCACTACTATAATGAAACTGCAACTACTCAGCAAATGAACAGAAAACAAGAAGCCACTTCAATAAATGAACAGGAAAGCCATGAATCTATGTTGAACCACTGTGATGAACATGCATCTACTTAACCAAATGAATAATAAAACCATGCATCGATGCTAGCGCTATAATGGAAACAAACTACTTGAGTAAATGAATAGAAAGCATGATTCTATGCTAGAATACAATACAATAAAGAGGAGCTCTGGCTGCTAGGGTTGGGCCCTAACCTAAGAGCTTCAGCCCTCTGAGTTAACTCAGTGCTAGCTCAAATCAAAACTCCTCTTCATTATTAAAGAACATTGTATTACATCAAACTGTTACAAGTCAAAAGGTATGAATACTTGGTAACTGACTGACTGACTATTGGTTAACTAAAAAATTGAGGTCCTAAGCCTTTCTATTTATACATCTAAAGTCTCAACGACTTCCCTCAAAATTAGGGAGGTATAGCTCCCAATCTTAATGGTAACTTGTCCTTTCACTTTCACTAGCTCGGCTACCTTTTAGTTGGGAGGCTGCTTGTACTTCCACTTGCTTGGTTGTCTTTTAGTACTCCTAATTTGGTTGTGTGTACTTTTAGTTTATGGAGGGATATTCGAATGGATGGGCAGTAAATGAGGAGGATTTACCTCCTGTAATTCCTCTCTCTTTTCCCATCTGAGTTTTTACCAAGGTCTTTTACCATCATTCCTTGCTTTTACCTTTTATCCCTACATTTCCATTGCTTTTATCCTTTATTCCTGTATTACATGCACATTAGACTATAAAGCAAAATATCCAACTCTAACTCAACCCATAAGCAAAATATAATCAAAAGTATGCAATAAGTCATGAAAATAGTTGGTTTGGCTAAGCTAGGAGGTGAATTAAGGCTAATTAAGGCCCATATAATTACTCAATGATGAGACTCATCATCACCCCCTACTGAAAGTGTTGCTCATCCTCTGAGCAACTTAGTGGCTCTAGTAGCCTCTCTAACATCTCATTCTTTTGCTGTGGTCTTTTCTTCTTGTTTATAGTAGCCTACTTTCCTTTCTTTTTCTTCCCACTGATATTCTCTGATCTTCAAGCTATGTGGCAGTGTTTCATCTCTTTTAGCAGGCATGTATATTATCATTTCTTATCAGCCTAAACATATCCTCAAAATGTGTACTTGCTTGCCCTTGGGCAGCAAGGTATCTGAGTGTCAGCTGAGGATCATTTGCAATTAAATTATGGGTGCTGATTAAGGCCATGGGATTTTGATTGTTCACTGAGGTTTTGGAGGGCATAGCCTTTTTAGAGGAAACTGGCCACCTCTTTACTTACAAACCAACTACCTCTTAAACCTTACAACTTTTGATCACATGATGCAGATGACTAAGTGAGTAGGATACTTACCTGTGGCCTTAATTCCACGTTGCAAGTGTCAAGGATCAAAGGTGTTGCTGATGGTCATTCTTCTTCCTCCTTTGTTGTCTGCTGATGGTTTCTTGACTACAGATCAGATGTTGTTGCTGCTTGTAGCTCTTTCTTCCTCCTTTGTTGTCTGTTGATGGTGTCTGTGACTGCAGATCAGATGTTGTTGCATGTACAGAGGGAGTAGGAGTGTGTGTGAAGGCAGGGATGATGGTAATGGATGAGGTGATGTTGTGGAAAACACAATCTTCTCCTGAATTGAAGTAGTGAAGTGAAAAACAATGGAATTTATGGAGGGATGCATGGTAAGGAGTGGGGGAGATGAACATATGTGAGGCATGCCCCCCCTTTGGATCTTCTCTTTGCTCCTTGATTGTATTTCTCATCCTCCTACAAACAACAATTATGTTTTTTTATTTTTCTTTTATTATTATATTTTTTGAAAAACACCTAGGCTGCCTCAGAGAGGTTTTCACCCTAGGTATCTACCCTGGGCACCTCAAGGAAGGTTTTCACCCAAGGATCTTCTTTTTATTTCCTTTTTTTTCATCCTTGGGCCGCCTCATGGAGGTTTTCAACCCAAATATGGGACTCAGGCACCTCATAGAGGTTTTCACATCAATCCTTATTCTGTTTTTTTCTTTCTTTTTTTCAGTGACCTAATGAGGGAGGAGTTGAAACTTGTTCCACCATCATCACTATCTTATTGATGTCATCAATAAACTCTTCTTTAGATGAAGGCCTCTTGTATAATTTCAATCTGTGTTCATTAACTAGCAATGGAATGGCTTCTTCATCTATAGTCCTGATTCGCACTAAACCATTGTCATGGCATATTTCCACCACATATGGTCCAAGCCATCTTGTTCTTAGCTTGCCCTTGAAGTCGTTGTACCTTGAATAGCATAATAGTGCCCATTCTCCTTCTTGAAATAGCTTCTCCTTGATATGCTTGTCATTCCATATCTTTCTCTGGAGCTGAATTATCTTTGTATGGAGGAGGGCCTGCATTCTGAATTCATCTAGGCCATTCAAATGGAACAGCCTTTCTTGTCATGCATGACTGAGATCTAAATCTAGTTGGGCTACCATCCTCAATGTGTTATATTCAAATTCGATGGACAACGAAACCTTTTTCCATAGACCAACTCATAGGGTGTGAATCCAGTGGTGGTCTTCCATGTTGTATTATAGGCCCAGGTGGCCTCAACTAGTCTCTCAGCCCAGTCCTTTCTGTTGTTGTTCACTACCTTGGTCAGGATGTTCTCCAGTGCTCTGTTGGTCACCTCCACTTGCCCATTAGCTTGTGGATGATAAGGAGTGGAGGTCATATGTTTGATCTTTTGATGCTTGAGTAGTTCTTCAATCATGCTGGAGGTGAACTGGTTGCCTTGGTCTGTGACTAGCTCTCTAGGGTACCCAAATTTGTAGAATATGTTCTCCCTTAGGAACTCAACCACCTTTTCTTCTGTTGTTGCCTTGATTGCTTTGGTTTTTGCCCACTTAGTCAAGTAATCAGTGCACACAATGATGTGTTGTTTTTGCTTGGAAGGAGGGTTGATAGGCCCAATGAAGTCAATGCCCCACTTGTCAAATGGCTTGAAAGTCACTTGAGGCTGCAGGGGCATTTCATCCCTTGGAGTAGGATTTCCCATCCTTTGGCACCGATCACACTAACTAACATACTTCTTCACATCCTGATGAAGAGTAGGCCAATAATAGCCTACTTGCAACACCTTGAATGTTGTCCTTTTTGTTGCAAAGTGACCTCCACAAGGCCCATCATGACAGGTCATAAGGATGTCAAAGACCTACTCTTACCTTACATGTCTTCTCAAGATTTGATCTAAACCAAGTTTGAACAGATTGCCCCCAATCCAGGTGAAGGGGGCACTCTTCCTGAGTATCTTTCTCTTCTCTCTAGAGGGCAGGTTTGATGGGAATTGTGCTGACACCAAATAGTTTGCTATATCAGCAAACCATGGGGAGAGAACTGAAATAGAAAAAAATGCTCATCTTGGAATTGATCATCCACCATTCCTTCTTCACCTATAGGTAGATTCATTCTAGACAGAAAGTCAGCAACAACATTTTATTTACCAGGCCTATCAACAATAGTTAAATCAAACTGCTGCAATAAGAGTAACCATCTTATGATTCTAGCATTTACATATAGTTTGTTCATTAAATATTTAATTGTAGCATGATCATCGTGCACAAATGTATGATAACCTGTAATGTAATGCCTAAACTTTTTCAATGAATGCACAACAGCCAGGAGTTCTTTTTCTATCACGGTATATTTTAGCTCGACCTCTGACAATTTTTTACTGATAAAATATATAGCATAAGGCAATTTCTCTTCTACCTGTCCTAAGGCTGCCCCTATGGCTTTATGTGAGGCATCAACATGAATGTGAAAAGGGAGGGCCCAGTTTGGGTCTCTAAGTATTGGTGCAGTGGTTACCTTACCCTTTAAAATGTCCAAGGCCTCTTGACAGCTCTTTGACCATATAAATTCAGAATCTTTGGCCAATAAACCAAACAAAGGAGAGGCTAGGTTGCTGAAGTATTTTATGAATCTTCTATAATATTCAGCTAACCCTAAGAAACTCCTAACATCTTTCTGCTTTTGTGGATGTGGGACCCTTTGGATGATGGCTACCTTGTTTGGGTCCACCTACAGTCCTTGTTGAGATATGGAATGACCTAGCATAATCCCTTTAGTCATTAAGCATTCACATTTTTCTGGACTGAGGGACAGGTTCATCTCAATGCATTTGCGTAATACTTTGCCTAAGTTAGTCGGGGCCTCTTGGAAATCAAAGCCATAAGGTGTAAAATATCCATGTAGATCTCCATAGTGTCATGAACTAATTCAGCAAAAATACTTAGGACTGCTCTCTGGAAAGTGGCAGGAGTATTGCACAGGCCTAAAGGAAGGTCTCTATAAACAAAATTACCCCATGGATAGGTGAAAGTGTTCTTATCCTAGTCTTCTGGGCAGATTTGGATTTGGTTGTACCCATTGAATCCATCTAGGAAAGAAAAGAATGTCTTTCCTGCTAGGCCATCTAGCACTTGGTCAATGAAGGGTAAGGGAAAGTGATCCTTCTTTGTGGCCTTGTTCAATTCCCTATAATCGACACAAATCCTCCACTTCCCATTTTTCTTGGGCACTAACACTAAATGAGAGCCCCACTCACTGTCAGAGATAGGGTAAATGAACCCTGAATCTAACAGTTTATGCAGATCTTCTTTGACTCTATCTTTGAGGGTTGGATTCATTCTCCTTTTTGGTTGCCTGACTGGCTTGCAACCTTCCTTGATGTATATGTGGTGAGTACACACCGAGGGTTGTACTCCCTTCATTTCCTTGTAGTTGCAAGCAAATGCTTCTAGGTTCTCCCTCAACAAGTTGCATAGTTATTCCTCCTCTGAAGTAGAGAGAGATGGATTAATCTTCAAGGTTTTCTCTGGCCCAAATTCTATGGTTTTGACTCAGAGTGGGTTGGAATCGACCATGCATAGGTCAATTTGATGATTGTTCAATGTTTCTTTTACTTCTTCTTCTAGGGGTAATGAACTAGGAGTTGGACTTTGAAGTAGGTGTTCAATTAAATCATCCTCATCTTGATGTCTTCCTCCTATGATGGCTTCCAAAGTATACAATTTGGAAGAATAAAGTTCATCTTCTTTCTCCTCCTCTAACCATAAAGGTAAGTCCTGTTCTAGGGAGGGTTGAGCAGGAGGGTATAGGACTAATTGTTTGGACATATGCCCATTCTTAATGGTCATATTCCTAGCTCTGCAGCTAATGTAGGCATCAGTTGTGGCCAGCCATGGCCTCCCAAGGATGAGAGGGTAACCGGTAAGCTTAGCCTTGGGCTGGAGAACTAGGAAATCTGCAGAGTACTCCCAGGAATCAATGGAGACCATCACATCCTCCACAATTCCCTCAGGGGTGACTGTAGAACGGTCTTCAAGTTGCAGCACTGTTGTGGTCTTCCTTAATGACCCTTGGAGGCTAAGCTTGAGCATGGTGTCCTTTGTCATCACATCAATTGCAGCCCCAAGATCAATCAAAGTCTGTGGGACAATGGTGCCATTGATGTGGACATCAACTACTGGGCTTTCAGGGTCTAAGTATTTTGGACATATTGCCTGCCCCAGCATTAAGTCAGATGACTGCCCAACGACATTAATGGTAATGGAATCCCTTTTTCTTCTTCCTGGATGCTTAAATCACTTCTCCTTAATCAATTTATTGTAAATAGGCACATCTTTGATTTCCTGGAGAGGGGGGATCTTTACACATACGTTTTCCAGTTCTCCCAGAAGTTCAGTTTCTTCTGGGGTAGGTTGGTGTCATTGGGCTAATCTTTCAAGAATGGGTGGATTTTCTTTAAGGTTTCTTTCCTTTTTTTCTTCCTCAACCTCCTTATGTAGAGAGGGAGGTTGGTTATCTAGGAGAAATCTCCCAAATCTCAGGTTGATCTACCGAATTTCAACAGCATAAGCTGGGTATTATGTCTCTCCATCATATGTTTGTTGAGCCTGCCTATTGTTTGGGTTTGGATTTGGCTGGGCAGGCATCTGGGTTTGCCTAGGTGGAGCAGAGTGAAGGAGTTGTGGTTGGGTAGGTGATGGAGGAAATAGAGCTAGAACATTGTTGAATTGGAGCCTCCATCCCTGGGGTGGGGTATTCCACTAATGTTGTGGTTGATTGTAGGTTTAGAATGACTGGTTAGTTGGCTGGGAATGATATTGAGATGCGTAGACCCAAGGAGGGGTTGTAGGCCAGAAAGGATGAGCAAGGGGTCCCCAAGAAGGTGTAGTTGTAGTTTGGTTAAGTCTGTAATATGCATGGGATGATCCTTGCATACCCTGCTAGAATGGTCTAGACCTAGGAGATCTCCTTTGGTTAATGTAGCAGAGCTGCTCAGTGACCCCTTCAGCTCATTGGTATACATCTTTGAATCCAGATAAGGAAGGGAACTTGTCTGTGGAGTGGTTTTCTTCACAGACTGAGCAAACCTCAATACAGTTTAATGGGCATTCATTCCTAGGATGCCTTCTGGTGCACCTAAGACAGAAGATGGCAAAGGCTCTCTCTACTTCCTCCTGCTTCCTTCTGATATTCATGGTATCCAATTGCAAGGCAAGGGTTTTCAGAATCTCACTTTTGAAGTCCTCCAACATATTTCCAATTTCACCCTTGATGGATGAGTTGGAAGATGAGGTATTGGCCATAGGTTGACTACTTCTACCCTTGTTTCTGGTTGCCCTAGAATGGTTTCTAAAGACAGTCTTGATGTCCTCATAGGGTAGTTGGTAGATATCTCCTCCTGATAACATGTGTAAGGTGTCTAGGATATCCTCCCTTACTCCTCTAAGTAGGACCAGCTTTAGTGACTCAGGGTCAAGTGTGCACCTGGCCCTTTTGTCTTTCTTCATAGTCTTCTAGGGATTCATCATGGCCTATGGTCATCCTGAAAATCTCATCCTTAGTGTCCTTTGACCTACAGTAGTCCCTATATTTGTTGTTAAAGGCCTGCTACATCTGAGCCCAAGTTGTTATGCTATCTCCAGGTAAACCCATGAACCAGCACAATGTTGCCTCCTTGAGGGTAGATGGAAACAGTTTCAACTTCTGCTCATCATCTGTGTAGTCATAGGTTCGGCAGACAACAGCAAAATCCAATAGGAAAGTGTCAGGGTCCTTTGTGGTCAATCCATGGAAATGAGGTATAGCAGAGGGGCTTATGTTCTTCATTTTAGTGTCCCCATTAGTTTCCCTAATGGGGAAGGCACTCCCGATTCTCCCTCTATGTCCTCTATCATTTAATTTTTCAGCCATTGGCTCAATAGGAATGGGTTCTTCCTCTTCTTCTTCCCCTATAGGTTCCTCAAATATATCAGGTTGCTCACCTAAAGGGGCTTCCAATTCACCGTCAATGAAGAAGAAAGAAGGTTGACTGTTGGATGAGGTGGGGGTATTTGGCAAGAATTTTCTTGAATTATCCCTAATCCTACGAGGCATGAAAGGAAATGTTTTTGGGTTTTTGTGAGAGTTTATTTAAAGCTGGAAAGTACTCTGCAAAAAGGGAATTTTTTATTAAATGAAAGACAACTAGTAGAATGGAAACTACTTGCATAATGAAATTGTTGAATTGAATGAAACCCACTAACAAAAGGAAAATGTTGGCCACTTTAATTTCTTATTAATCCAAACAACTAAGTGCTACATAAATTGTCAACCCAGGGAAGCATGTTTATTTCAAAGGCAACTATGCACTGTATGTGCTCAATCTTAAAAGCAATAAAAGTTGTAGTAATAAATAAACTAGTCACACCTTGCTCTAAGTAAACTGAAGTTTCACTCTGAGTTATAGCAAAAACAATCTATTGCAGACAATTACCAAGGAATGCTTAATTTCATTAAAAGAGTAATCTAATGAAAAGGAATCATTCTGCAAAGGAAAGCACTAGCTATGTTGTAATAGAGAACAGGACCCTATTCCCAAAGCAGGAATCTTCAGCACCTGTTTTTGATTACCATGCTTGTCAACTCACTCTATAAACTCAATTGCCAATGGAACACTCATAAGTTAACTATAGATGAACTAAATAATGCAGCAATCAATTGGAAAAACAGAGTTCAGCAATAATGCATAAGCAACATTCAGTAAACAGAACTTTTAACAAGGTATGGATAGGAAACACACTTAACACACTGCAGAAATATAATGGGTGAATCTTGTGATGAAGGTGGGCCTTGTCCTTCTCACAAGATTCCCCAGGCAACGAGAACTAGAAAGAAATGTTCAGAACAGTATTTTATTCATCCATCAATATGTCATGTTACAAAAAGAATTTAGTTCTTCTCCTTCAGCTAAAACCTTCCCGCAATCTGCCCCTCCCCTTTCTAATGTAGATATCTCCTCTTTTTAAAGAGGATACATCTATTACAATTGATTACATTGTAAGTCCTATCTTTAACCCAATATACCAAAATAGGGAAATCAGTTTTCCCATTAACAAAATGTTGTTACAATGGTTATGGTAATGTTGACTTTGGAATGTGGTAGTTACAGCCAATGTAGCAGCTCCTTCGATGATCTTCTTCTGTTGCTGTCGAATCTAGAATGAAAATCACGGCTGCTTCAGCAACAAGATTTTCTCCTTGTTCTAACTGTTACAGCAACATGACCTATAATGATAACCCTGCAGTCTTCAGGCTATTTCAGCAACGTAGACTGCAATGATAATTGTTTCAGCAACTATCCGTTTCAATCAATAAATTATGAAAGTAATGTAATTGTATGTAAAATAAATTAAACGTATAGTAATGAGAAGAAATAAAGTATACCTTTGGAAAAGTGGGTTAAAGCAATAACAAGGACTTTAAATATGGGTTGAAAAAGGATGACATAATAGCAAAATATATGGTCAAAAAGGGACAATGTGAGGTCCTAACAGAAACTACTTGTTGAATTGAAACTGCTGAATGAAAGACTGCTGACAGAAAGAGAACTACTTACTAAATTGAAATTCTATTTGCAAGAAAGGAAACTAGACTAACTTGGAGAATGGAAAGGAAATTAGATAAATGGAAAAATGAAATAAAGAAACTAGACTACTTTTGCAGAAAGAAACTAATGGAAAAAAGTTGGAAACTAGAAAATAGAAGAAAAGAGCATTGATCACTACTACTCCGACACCTCCCTGGCAATGGCACCAAAAAGTGATGAGCCTAGGTATTGCAGCAAGAATGTTGCAACTCCCAGGGCTACCAGCTTTACTTATCAACCCGGAGGTTCGTACAAACTTGGAGGTGATTGTGCTATATACACAAGTAGAAGTGAAGGTATTGCATGTTGTCACTGCTCATCTGGAAAGAGACCCCAGGGGTTCCAAGCCAGACTTCTAGGGTCAGAAGAAGCTTGATTTTGATGGAAGGAGAGCAAACCTAGTCTAGGGGAGAGCTAATCTACTGCAGAAATGAAGAAAGCAACATGCAATGTTGAACTCATACCAGACCCTAGCTAACCAATTAAACAACTATGCGAAGGTGCAAGCAAATGGAACTAAGCCAAGTCTGTGTTTAAGCGGAGAAAGCAATCAGAGGTCAAACTGGTGAAAAGAGGATGTGAAGGAGCAACAACACATGAGGACCGTTGGATCAGGTGGGTGAAAGGCAAACGAACAGACAAGATCAGATTGTAGGAGGGTACGTAGGCAGATGGGTGAACATGGTCAACTAACACGCTAGACAGCTGAAATTTTATCGTGGAGGCAATCAGCGGATGGATGGCAGAGATCGGCCAAGCCAGTTGGCGAACAAGTGAAGCGAAAACCATCAGATCAGAGGACAAATCAACGACAGAGATGGAAGTGGGTAAGAGAAAACGTGCAAAAATGACGAGCGGGTTTGGAGGGCGGTAAGCAGGATATCGTGCGCCCTCAAAGCTGTAAGCAGTTTTGGGGAATTTCATGTGATTAGCCTCCCCGACCGACACGTAGCACGGGGAAACCGCCCATATCGCGTGCCCTCAACCCAATAATGGTCGAACAGAAATCCACACGATATCGTGCGAAGGTCGTTGAATCTAGCAAAGCAGATCTACAGTGAAGATGTGACCGAGAAATTTGGTGAGTGGGTGCACGATAACCGTCGGATCTGACAAGGCAGATCAATGGTGCAGATTTAAAGGGCGAAAATTCAAACAAGAAAAGTGGATTGGGCAGCGATTGGTTGGTTTTGTGTGTGAAAGGTGATCGATGATTAAAAACCATTTAAATGTGGATGAACAGCTTTCGCTAAGCTTTTCATGCTGCAGGAGAATGAAAGGTCTATGCAAGAGAGGTTTGATGATAGAAAAAGAGCGAATGAGTAGATGATTGTTAGAGGAACAGAGCAATATGAAATGACTACAGTGCCTGGATTAAATGACAAACCCTTTGTGAAAACCAAAACCCCGTGTTTTTGGGTTGTTGTAGGGTTTCTTCCTCACATCATGGTCCCAGAGAGAGGAGGGGAGGTCGAGACACCTGTGAGCAACATTGTGGATCTTTTCTTTTTCAACTTACTGATTAAATGAAAGCATAAATGGAACAAACTGAAACATAACCAATTTTCCCTGCACTACTATAATGAAACTGCAACTACTCAGCAAATGAACAGAAAATAGGAAGCCAGTTCAGTAAATGAACAGGAAAGCCATGAATCTGTGTTGAACCGCTATGATGAACATGCATCTACTTAACCAAATGAATAATCAAACCATGCATCTATGCTAGTGCTGTAATGGAAATGAACTACTTGAGTAAATGAACAGAAAGCAGGATTCTATGCTAGAATACAATACAAGAAAGAGGAGCTTTGGCTGCTAGGGTTGGGCCCTAACCCAAGAGCTTCAGCCCTCTGAGTTAACTCAATGCTAGCTCAAATCAAAACTCATCTTCATTATCAAAGAACATTGTATTACATCAAATTGTTACAAGTCAAAAGGTCTGAATACTTGCTAACTGACTGACTGACTATTGGTTAACTAAAAAAACTGAGGTCTTAAGCCTCTCTATTTATACATTTGAAGTCTCAACGACTTCCCTCAAAATTAGGGAGGTACAGCTCCCAAATTAATGATAACTTGTCCTTTCACTTTCACTAGCTCGACTGCCTTCTAGTGGGGAGGCTTCTTGTACTTCCACTTAATTGGTTGTCTTTTAGTACTCCTAATTTGGTTGTGTGTACTTTTAGCTGATGGAGGGATAATTGAATGGATGGGAAGTAAATGAGGATGATTTACCTTCTGTAATTCCTCTCTCTTGTCCCATCTGAGTTTTTACCAAGGTCTTTTACCATCGTTCCTTGCTTTTACCTTTTGTCCCTGCATTTCCTTTGCTTTTATCCCTTATTCCTGCATTATATGCTCATTAGACCACAAAGAAAAATATCCAACTCTAACTCAACCCATAAGAAAAATATAATCAAAAGTATGCAATAAGTCGTGAAAATAGTTTGTTTGGCTAAGCTAGGAGGTGAATTAAGGCCAATTAAGGCCCATATAATTACTCAATGATGAGACTCATCAATAGTGTTAGGTCCCTATACTACTAGTGTAACCCCTTATTGTTATAAGTACAACCCCCTTATTATATTGTTGTGCCCATGTAGTCCCCATATTGTTATTATTGTGCCCCATAGAAGCCCACTATTGTTATTATTTTTCCCTTACATTATTATTGTTATGTCAACTCTGATTATATTATGACCCCTTAGACTTCTATATATAGAAAGGAGGTCTTGTCATTTGTATCATCCAATAATTGTTCATTTGTGTAATGTAAAGGAGGTTTCCCCCTCAAAGAGGCTGAATTCTAAGGCATTGACCTATCTTTTCTATCTTTTGTGAGTTGGTTTCATAACATTTGGTATCAGAGGTTTGGATTCTAGGGTTTCACTGCTCCAAATAGGTCATCGTGGAATCTTCACTATAACTTTTTTTGGCGTTGTTTCAGAAGCTAAACAACAAACCCATTTGAGAAGAAATCTCACTGAACCTCGGGTCCAAATTTCAAATCTTATTTCACTATACTTGCGGTGATATCATCTGAGAAAGTTGAGGTTTTTGCAAGCTTCAAAATTCCATCTCAAACAGGTCATCGTGGAATTTTCGCTATAATTGTTTTTCTACGAAATTTCAAACTCTAAAATTAAAACCCATTTGAGCAGAACTCTTGGTGAAGGTCAATCCTGAATTTCAGATCTTGTTTCACTATATTTTTGGAGATACAATCGAAGACATTTAGGGTTTCTGCAGGCCCCCAAATTACATTCCAAATAGGTGACCTGGGGAAAATCATCATAACTTTCGCTTTGAGCATCAAATTGAAATTTCATAAGAAATTTTAGAACGAGAATGGCCTGTAGTTTTTTGTATATCAGTTTCAGGTACTAAGGTTGAAACATTGTCACGTGGAACTTTGTACAAGTAAATCTATTTCTCACAAAGGACAGATTTCACAACCCAGTCAGACTCATCAAGAAGACAAAAAAACACCAGGGTAATCTAAGGTTTCTCAGGCTTCTAATCTTTGAGTCACTACATAGACCACGTGAAAACCACTCCAAGCATGAAAAACTTCTAGAAAATCATCTAAAACAAAAATGCCAATGGAACTCACTCATAAGAGATTTTTGACAGAACACATGCAGATCTGAGTAGACACTAAAAGTTGTAAAACCTAAACTTAACTGGAAGAAAACATTTTAGGTTTTCCAAAAAATTTCACAGGGTCCGCAGGCTTCCAGAAGAACCAGATGCGGTACCGCTCTGTGTACTAAAGGAAAAGTGCGGAGATGCCCACACTGTCTGTAAAGAGAAAGTGCAGTCCCCTGAAAACTTTGAAAAAACAAAAAATAATCCAGATCCTAAAAACTACCCAATCCAACACACATCAAGAAAAAACCAAAAACAAGAACAAGTTTCTCAAGTCAAAGACAAAGTAAAACCAAAAACAAAATTCAGTTCCCCAGCGGAGTCACCAATTTGTTGGCCGGATAAATTGATCTTGCGGACAAGGCTGATCTCCCTAGTATCAAAAGATATCTAGCAACAAGCAGACAAATAAATCTATCTTTCTCTAAACATATGCGATTCATAAATAAAAACTATAGAGGTGTTTAGACCCTACCTTAAGTCCAACGCTAGTTTGTAGCAGCTATCCTTCAACCGTCTGAAAGAGTTTCCTTTTGGGAACCTGCAATCACAAACAAGAAAACATCAAATAACACCTGCATAGCTAATATCATAAATCATGTTCATTATGGTGATCAAGGAATCCATAAAATAAACCATAAAACACATCTTATTGAGAAAAACAAACTTATTTGTATTAACTTTGAAGTAGAAGAAACTTACAACCTTTTCAGCCTTGATGTTGAACAAGCTCTTCCCAGGGTCTGAAACAAGAATATCCTTTACTTTGACAAGCCTTACACTCTTCCAAATGAGATCAAAGAGGTATGTAATATTTCCTCATAAAAGCTCAATTAGGAAGACTAAGTTCCAACAGCATTTCACCTCAAAAATATTCAGCTTTCAACCTCTCAAGTAACCAACCCAATGCTTCATTTTATAGTGTAGAGGAAGGAGGTTACAAGTCCACCTATGAAGGGATAGAGTCCTTCTTCAAAGGGATAAGCTCCTCACATCAAGGGGTTAGCTCCTTAAGGTATGGGATGCATGAATCTTAAGGGAGCGAACTTGCCACCTCAAAATTCCTTCCAGAAGCTTCTAGAAATGACTCAAAGTGAGTTTTTAAGAATATACTTGTGCCTTTTTAACTTTTACAGGGGTTTGCACCCATAACACAGAGACAAAGTGGTCAGGTGCACAGGCGACATGAGCTTTAGGTGCAGGACCGCAGGTAATGCTAAGAGAAAGTGTGGAACCAGAGTTTTAGAGACTTTTGAGGACTTTCTCTTATTTTCAAGGCTTGATATGAAGAACTGAGGCTTAACACTTGCAAAAGAGGAAAATATGAGTGGTAATGGACTCACACAGATTGCAGAATGTCAAGGTGACAATTTTTTTTGCAACAAACGATATGACAAAGCTTCTAAATAAGGAACAATAAGGCGTAATTGCACAATTATGTTCACTAGAGGTTCCCACATCGAAATCATCTATTTCTCCAGATCTCCAAAAAGTCTTGGACAATCATTCCAAGGTATTTGAAACTCCCAAAGGCCTCCCACCTATTCCTAATCATCATCATGCTATTCATTTGATTCTAGGAAGTGTTCCTCCAAAAATTAGGCCGTATAGATATCCCTATGCCCAAAAGAGTGAAATTGAATGTATGGTTGCAGAAATGCTAGAGGCTAGTATAATTTAACCTAGTCAAAGTTCTTTCTCTGCTTTAGTAATATTGGTGCACAAGAATGATGGATCATGGCGCATGTGTCCGGATTATAGGGAGCTCAACAAGCTCACTATTAAAGATAAATTTTGCATTCCTGTCATTGATGAATTATTGGATGAATTACATGGATCAATTTACTTCACCAAGTTGGATCTCTGTTCAGGATATCATCAAATCAGAGTGAAGACTGAAGACATTCCAAAAACATCATTTAGAACTCATGAGGGTCATTATGAATTTTTGGCCATGCCTTTTTGCCTTACCAATGCACCTTCTACATTTCAAGGTTTGATGAATTCCATTTTAAAACCCTTCCTTAAAACATTTATGTTGTTATTTTTTGATGATATACTAATCTACAACAAGTCTTGGAAGGATCATGTTCAACATGTTGACAGGGTGCTCAAACTATTGGAGGAGAAACAATTATATGCAAAAATCTCCAAATGTTTCTTTAGAGTATAAGAGGTAGAATATCTAGGTCATATTGTATCTCATGAAGGTGTTAAGGTAGACCCTAGCAAAATTAAATCCATTAAGGAATGGAAAATCCCCACATCCATAAAGCATCTGCGAGGATTTCTTGGGTTGACAGGGTCTTATCGCGAGTTTGTTCAGAATTATGGGAGAATAGCAGCACCTCTAACAATATTATTGAAGAAAGATGCATTTTCATGGACTCCAGAAGCAACAAAGGCCTTCGAACATCTTAAAGAGGCAATGTGCCAAGCACCAGTCTTAGCTACACCGAACTTCACAAAAACCTTTATTGTGGAATGTGATGCTTCAGGAAATGGAATTGGTGTTGTTTTAATGCAAGATGGAAGACCCATTTCTTTCGAAAGTCATCCAATCAAAGGAAAGTATTTACACAAAGCTATTTATGAGAAGGAAATGTTGGCACTACTACATGCACTTAAGAAATGGTGACCCTGCCTAATGGGAAGACACTTCAAGGTAAAAACGGATCATGATAGTCTTAAATACTATTTAGAACAAAGATTATCCTCTGAAGAGAACCAAAAATGGGTCACAAAGATGTTGGGTTATGACTTTCAAATCATCTACAAAAAAGGGAAGCAAAATGTTGTGGCAGATGCACTCTCAAGAAAGGATGAGGATGTGGAAGCATTTTTTGTGCTATTTTTATTATCCAAGTAGATTGGATAAATGAATCAAGGGATGAATGGAAGAAGGACGAAGAAGTGTGGCCACTCATTCAAAATTTGCAGAAGATCCCAGTTCAAACAATATTGCCAGAACTTGATGAGGAAGGAAAAATCATATTGGAACCTGGAGCAGTCACAGAAACAAAAACCCGGCAGCTACGAAATTGATCAATTTTAGAGTATCTCATCAAGTGGAAGAACTTACCTGCTGAATATTCCACATGGGAGGACAAGAATTTTATACAGAAGCATCAAGAACTACTCAAGCATTGAGAAAAACACTTTTTGAAGGAGAGGAGCATGTTAGGTCCCTATACTACTAGTGTAACCCCTTATTGTTATTAGTACAAACCCCTTATTATATTTTTGTGCCCATGTAGTCCCAATATTGTTATTATTGTGCCCCATAGAAGCCCACTATTGTTATTATTGTGCCCTTACATTATTATCATATGTTGGCTATGATTATATTATGACCCCTTAGAATCCTATATATATAAAGGAGGTCTTGTCATTTGTATCATCCAAGAATTGTTCATTTGTGTAATGTAAAGGAGGTTGCCCCCTCGAAGAGGCTGAATTCTAAGGTGTCGATCTATCTTTTCTATCTTTCATGAGTTGTTTCATAATAGATAGAGCCTTGTCCATCTGCAAGGTATAAAGCCTTCTCCCCAAGCAGGGTCGTTGAACTAGTCCTCAAGCAAGGAAAATTGTTGAACTGCTCAAAGCATGCTTGTTCTCTCTTCTATGGTTATTTTCTCACAAAGGAACCAAGTCTTATGACACTCATAAAAGAATTAATGTCCTTGCAGTGGCAACCAAAGGTCACAGGTGTCTATAGTTGTTGGTAGGTGGCAACCTGAAGAAGCAGCGTTGTCGACAGGTGGCTAGCTGAAGAAGAAGCCACTGCTAGAGTACTAATGTAATGAAATATATCTCAAAAATTTCAAACATTTAATGTTTCATATTTAATGTCAACTTTGAAATTAGCATTACTTCAAATGTTTGATTCAGAAAGTTTGGATATGATTTCTAAAAGCTTTTATTTCCTTTCAAACTTTGGATAAGAAAAACTTTGATATCAAATGTTTCCTCGGGACAAGTGAAGGTTCCAATAAGAAGTGGAAACCAAAACTTTGGGTAAATTTTTAGTGAAGTGAAATTGCCACCCCAGAACTTTGGATAAGTTTAGGTAAAGCGTGAAACTTTTTTGGTCAAATAAATGATTAATCATTGGTCAATGATCTAGTGATCGCTAGAGTCCCTGCAGTGCTGAAGGCAAGGACTAATAAGACCTGTCAATTAATTTTCCCTACATTTTTTCAATTTCTCCCTCAAAAATGGATTCGATATTTTGGTATTCAGTTATAATTCCATCCTTCTCCATTATCTTCACTTTCAATATGTCTCACTCATCATTCTTTACAATAATAATTATTTTTAAATTTTCAACCTCAACCTCCTTAAGACTCAAATGTAGGTCAATGTTTTGGTCAGTTCTTCATATGTGTCTACTAATATTGTAGATCAGGCAAATGAATACTCCTAACAAATATGATATGCTTCTTTTTTCATTGATATTTCCATTCACTACTCATATGTTTCAACCTATGTGTTCATTTGAATCATTTTCTATAATAATTTGTCTTTCCTTGTTTCATTGTATGCAATTCTCGAGTTTGAGCATGATATATATTTGGAATATTTATTTTCATTTTCAATGACAATATTTCATTATTTGTCGTTGTATCCAAAGCATGTATTGATTTCACATCCTTGGGGTTAGCTCCCAAGTCAATTATTCATTGCTCAAGTTCATCAGTTATCATGTCTTTAGTTCTATTTTCTAACTACTCTTTTTTCAATTGCTTGTCAATTTTAGTGACCAAAATTTGTACTTTATTATACTTATAGAGGTATGCATTGTATCCCTGAACACCATCTCTCAAGTCTGCCTATCCATGTCCATCTTGTCAACTACAATTATCTTGTCTAATTCCAATGTAAGATTTGATGCCTTGTAATCATATGTTGTCTTTATAATCAAAGCTTTAGGCTCCATTGTAGACATATTCAATTGCCCTTTCTCAAAATCCAAATTTGATAGTAGAAGAGTTTATGAAGATGTTTATTTCCATATTTGTGAAAACATCTCTTGATTGAATTTAATATTTGTATTATTCATCTTTAGGTAATACGAAAAATATATTTTATTGTCTTCCCTAGTCAGTCGTTGTCGTAGCATCTTTGTCTCCTAAAACACTTGAACTTCCAATACGTGCTAATGGAACAAATTCTATTGAAAAAGGAGGCTTGCTTATCAATGTTTCTTCTCAACTTTTTGTTGACTTCTCCCATTAATATGATTTTCCTTTAGTCCTTTATTTTTTGTTGAGTTTTCATCCTCTTCCATATCTAAGATTGTTTGAAAAATATCAATATGAGACCTTTTATTGGTCTTGTCATGGTGTTGTGGTGTTTCTATTATTTATGGTTGAATATATTGGACAACATCATGGACTTCGATTTGTAAATTATGTTGAACATACTCCCAACTATCCTAATTTTCCAATTTTTCTATCTATGGTTTACTTACAAGGCCATAAGGTGCAGAGCCCTACTCTACTTTTTTCTTAGTGACGATCAAGTGAGGATCATAGATCCATGGTTTTCCCTATTGAAATCCCATCTCCTTAATTATTTTTTCAACTACTAACAATGTTGACCTAGGATTGACAATAAAGGGTCCAACCTCTTTCTTCAGTTTGAATGTGACCTATTATTTTTTGGAGGCAAAGTGAACATAATATGACTCTAATATTTCCCTGATATATTCTAAGGAAAATATTCTCATTGTCAAGAATACTAGTATTAGATAGGTTCATGATTCAAAAGCCATAGATTTTTATCTCTTTATGATTTTGGAACAATACCAATTCTCACTCTTGTATCAAGACTTAACTAAAGTAGTCTTTTGAACTCAAGAAATACCATGGGGGGGTTCCTCATAAATGATAGCATAAGCAATGGATGAATTGATTGATATACTTTGTGAACCCTACATTTTGTGTTTTTTTCCTAACTAAAGGATTCCAATGAATAGTTAAGCAAGGGTCACCAAACTAATCTTACATTTTTAACTGAAAATATTGGAACTTCATAACTTAAGAATATAGGAACAAACGTATTAAATATGATTTAAACATGAACTAATACAGGCATTAAACTTTGTTAATTGAAAATGCATCATGTTTGCTAGATGTTGACTATAATTAAACTTTACCAAAGGTTTGTCAAAGGTTGAACAAATGAAATACATAAATCCTAGAATGGATTCATCCGCAATCATATCACAGACATAACCTAAGATAAAAACACATCATAGTTATGACTTGTCTCAAAATTTCAGGAAAAATGTTAGTTTTGTAAGGTGGTGTATTTTTGGGTAGAATGGAATCTTTATCAAGGTATGACTAGAGTAGGGTTTCCTTCTCTTAAATAGTTAACTCATTATAAGCAATTATTAACCTTTCTTCTTGAAGAACTTCAGTTTCAAGGGTTTCAATGAGCTTTAACATTTCAACAATTGACTATGAATTTAGCATAAAAGCGACAGTTACCATTCTTAGATATCATAGACTTCTTATTGGGAACATAGTTCATTGCACACCATGACACGAATTCAAGAAATAGACAAGTTTGTGGAACCACAAATTTAGCTAAATCAGATTCTCGGGCATGAAGATAGCCTTGAAGATCTTGAAAATGATCATAAGATAATATCCTTATTTCAAATAAGTCAAATTGGGACATGATAGAATCAAAAATTTCATCGTCACAGTATACTAAATTTTTTTCTTTAGTGAATAAATGTTAACCTAACTTTATGACTTAGGGATTATTCATTTTTTGAAAATAAAAGTAAGTACAATGAAAGAGAATACCAAAAATTGTGCTTTTTTGATGTAGAAATCCTTTTTGTTGGCTTTAGACAATGACGATCAGAAAACCTGCTTTAACCTTTAGCTACAAAATACTTGTACTTTTGATTCACTCATAACTTATGATGCCTCTTTGCCCCTTTTACAATTTTATCCCTTGAATTTTGATCTTGAGACATGTAGTCCATTGTGATTGGACAAAAATACAATTGGAATGCATTTCTCCTATGACAATGGGTCATGTCAGCTTACATCTTGCTTATGTCACATGCCAAGTGTCATGTCATTCTACCACATTAGCATCCATCTATGTTGTCCACCTTATCACCATATTTCTATGTTGTTTGTTGTGTCACAGTATGTCACCAAGTGGTTTCCTAGGGGGTCCCTTGATGGTTTTGAAAACCATTTGGTGGGAGGCCCAAACCCAGTCTAATGTTACCACATACTACTTGTTTAAACCGACCGTATCCATTTTGGACTACCAACCTCCCCCCCCCCCCCCCCCCCCCCAAGTTGTTAAAAATCATTGTATTCATAGCTAAGGGGTAAACCCTTAGTTTGAAAATGTTAGTCCCTATAATACTAGTGATTCCCCCATTACTATTGTCATTGTAGCCCTTATTGTTATTGTTGTGCCCCTGTTGTCCCCATATTGTTATTATTGTTCCCCATAGAAGCCCACTATTGTTATTGTTGTGCCCTTATATTATTATTGTTATGTTGGCTTTGATTATATTGTGACCCCTTAGACTCCTCTATATATAAAAGAGGTTTTGCCATTTGTATCATCCAAGAATTGTTCATTTGTGTAATGTAAAGGAGGTTTCCCCCTCGAAGAGGCTGATTCTGAGGTCGTTGATCTATCTTTTGTATCTTTTTGTGAGTCGGTTTCTTAACATTTGGTATCAGAGGTTTGGATTCTAGGGTTTCTCTGCTCCAAACAGGTCATCGTGGTATTTCATTATAACTTTTTCTCTATGAAGTTTCAGAAGCTGCAAAACAAACCCATTTGATTTGAAATCGTTCTGAGCCACAACTGTGAATTTCAGATCTTGTATCGCTATATTTTCAGAGATATGATCTAAGGAAGTTAGGGTTTTTGCAGACTCCCGAATTACATTCCAAACAGGTGACCTTGGGAAAATTGTCATAACTTTCTCTCTAAGCATCGGATTGAAATTTCGTAAGAATTTGCATAAAGAGGACGGACTCTAGTTTTATTTGTATCTTTTTCAGAGCTGAAGGTTTGGACAAGTGACATGTGGCACGTCATACATGTTCGCTCTACTAAAAAATTATATAATCAGGTCATCTTGGGATATTGGGCATAACTCTTTCTTGGAAAATCCAATTTTGATCAGACTGGTGGCATTGGAAATAAGACTCAGAGGGCTACCACACGAAGCAATTTTAGACCTTGGAGATCTACAATTACAGAGATACAACAAATTCAATATCAAGCTTCTATAAAGTGAAAAAATGTGTGTAGTCTTTTTAAAATTTTGCATAATTTTGGGTTGAAAATTTAGTTTGAAGTTCAAAGGGAATAGTGAAGCATAATTATCATTAATTGATGCCCTGAAGAAAGAAAATGGAAATACCTAGTAAGAAACCAGAAAGATCTATCATGACTCATGAAGAAGAGGAATAAATGCAACATGATACATCAAAATTACGAGACCAAGTGCAACAAATGTTGCTCTCACAAAAGTTAATAGAAGCTAAGATTGATGGTTTAAAGAAAGGCGTCGAAGCTAGGATGAATGGTGTGGAATCTAAGATGAATGGCATGGAAGTTAAAATGGATGGTATGGAATATAATATGAATGGCATGGACACTAAGATGGATGGTATAGAAGAAAAACTGAAAGGCAACATGGAAGATTTGAAGATAGATTTGACTAAGTTGCTACAAGAAATGTTTACTAATGGTGAAAGGGTAGTAAAGGAAACTCATGATGAGAAGAAAAGAAATGTTAGTCATGAATTCATAAACTCTAACGTTGGATTGAAGACCCACCATGTTCCAAAGATCAATATGAGGAAGTTTGATGGCAAGGATCCTATAACATGTATACTACAGATGGAGCAATATTTCGATCTCCATAATATGAAAAACACACAAAAGGTATGCATTGCAACTTTATATTTGGAACCAAATTAGTTCTTGTGGTATCAATGGATTTGCTCTCCTAAACAAATTGTCACTTGGGCAATTTTTACGGAAGAAATGATATCATGTTATGAGGATACAAAAAGCAACACTTTTTTTAGCCAGTTGATAAACCTCAAATAAAATGGTTCAATGATGCAGCACATTGAGGACTTCCAAAAATTGAACATAAGGGTAAAAAGATATTCCAAAGGAGCATAGGGTTTATGTATTCATAAGGACTTTAAAGGATAACATCCAACATGAGGTTCACCTTTGGGAAGTTGATTCATTCAAGAAGGCATTCAGGTTGGCAAGAAAAATGGAAAGAAAAATTATGGCAACAAGGAAGCCTACCACACACAACTATAAGGATGGAAGTGTTGTTTCCCCTCGCCTTCCACAAACTACAAGGTTGACACCCCAACAATTGGAAGAAAAAATAGCAAAAGGACTTTGTTATAGTTGTGATAGAAAATACAATAAAGGTCATAAGTGTGCTGAGAATAAATTATTTTACATAGATTGTGAAGAGGAGGAAGAAAAGGAACAAGAAACATCAAAAGAAGAGCATATACACCAGGAACAAATCTCAGAGAAAGAAGAAATGAATCTAACCATATCTTGTAATGCATTGGCCAGAATTACCACTCCTCAAACTATTAAGATAGAAGGACATATCAAGAAGAAAAAGGTAATAGTGTTGATTGATTCGGGCAGTACCCATAATTTTATTCATTGTAAGATAGCCAAGGAATTGAATTGCTTCCTATATCTAGCACCAGAGTGTCAAGTGATGGTTTCAAGTGGATGAACCATAAATTGCTCTAGAAATTGTCATAATATCAAACTATCCATGGGATAATATGTATTGAATAGCCCAATGCTTTCCATTCCAATGGGTGGTGTTGATGTTGTACTAGGAGTCCAATGGCTACGATCCTTGGGTACAATAGCTTTTAATTTTCAAGAAATTTTCATGAAATTTTCTTCAGAAGGAAAAGAAGTTGAATTAAGAGGTATCGTAGGGAAACCAGGAAAGATAATCAGCTCTATTAGAATGACAAATCTTCTAAAGAAAGAACAACTAGGCATAATTGCACAATTATGTTCGCTAGAGGTTCCCACATCGAAATCATTTATTTCTCTAGATCTCCAAAATGCCTTGGACAATCATTCCAAGGTATTTGAAACTCCCAAAGGTCTCCCACCTATTTTTGATCATGATCATGCTATTCATTTGATTCCAGGAAGTGTTCCTCCAAACATCAGGCCTTACAGATATCCCTATGCCCAAAAGAGTGAAATTGAACATATGGTTGCAGAAATGCTAGAGACTTGTGTAATTAAACCTAGTCAAAGTTATTTCTCTACTCCATTAGTTTTGGTGCACAAGAAGGATGGATCATGGCGCACGTTTCGGATTATAGGGAGATCAACAAGCTCACTATTAAAAACAAATTTCTCATTCCTGTCATTGATGAACTATTGGATGAATTGCATGGATCAATTTACTTCACCAAGTTGGATATTTATTCAGGATATGATCAAATCAGAATGAAGACTGAAGACATTCTGAAAACAACATTTAGAACTCATGAGGGTCATTATGAATTTTTAGTCATGCCTTTTGGCCTTACCAATTCACCTTCCAAATTTCAAGGTTTGATGAATTCCATTTTCAAACCCTTCCTTAGAAAATTTGTGTTAGTATTTTTTGATGATATACTAATCTATAGTAAGTCTTGGAAGGATCATGTTCAACATGTTGACACGGTGCTAAAACTATTGGAGGAGAAACAATTATATGCAAAAAGCTCCAAATGTTTCTTTGGAGTACAAGAGGTGGAATATTTGGGTCATATTGTATCTCATGAAGGTGTTAAGGTAGACCCTAGAAAAATTAAAGCCATTAAGGAATGGAAAATCCCACATCCATAAAGCATCTGTGAGGATTTCTCGGATTGACAGGGTATTATCGCAAGTTTGCTAAGAATTATGGGAGAATAGCATCACCTCTAACAACATTATTGAAGAAAGATGCATTTTTATGGGCTCCAAAATCAATGAAGGCCTTTGAACATCTTAAAGAGGCAATGTGCCAAGCACCGGTCTTAGCTATGCCAGACTTCACAAAAACCTTTATTGTGGAATGTGATGCCTCAAGAAGTGGGATTGGTGTTGTTTAATGCAAAAAGAAAGACCCATTGCTTTCGAAAGTCGTCGAATCAAAGGAAAGTATTTACACAAATCTATTTACGAGAAGGAAATGTTGGCAATATTACATGCACTTAAGGAATGGTGACCCTACCTAATGGGAAGACACTTCAAGGTAAAAATGGATCATGACAGAATTAAATACTTTTTAGAACAAAGATTATCTTCAAAAGAGCAGTAAAAATGGGTCACAAAGATGTTGGGTTATGACTTTAAAATAATCTACAAAAAACGGAAGCAAAATGCCATGGCAGATGCACTCTCAAGAAAGGATGAGGATGTGGAAGCATTGCTTTGTGTCATTTCTATTATCCAACCAATTGGATAAACGAAACAAGGGATGAATGGAAGAATGACGAAAAAGTGTGGGCACCCATTCAAAAGTTACAACAAGATCCCAGTATATCTTGTACATTTAGCTGGAAAAATGATTCGTTATGGTACAAATATGTCTTATACCTATGTCATAATTCCCAACTCAAACAAAAGATTCTTATGGAATTGCACGCCTCTCCCTTAGGAGGAAACTCTGGATTTTTAAAATCTTACCAAAGGGTTAAGAAGGATTTTTTTTGGGATGGCCTTAAATCTGATATTCAAAAGTTTGTGGCGGAATGTTTGGTTTTCCAAAAAAATAAAGTTGAAACAATTAAGACCCCCGATCTATTACAGCCTTTATCCATTCCAAGTCAAGGTTGGGAGGAGGTTTCAATGGATTTTATCACAGGTTTACCCAAGTTTGAAGGAAAGAGTGTCAGCATGGTGGTAGTTGACAAACTTACCAAGTATGCACACTTTTGTGCATTAACTCGTCCATTTAAAGCCAGTACAGTTTCTACTGCATTTATGGAAACAATTCAAAAGCTACATGGAAACCCAAAGATTTTTGTAAGTCAAGGAGATCCCATTTTCACTAGAAATTTTTAGACAGAATTATTTTCTTGTCTTGGTACTCAATTAGCTCCCAGCTCATCTTACCATCCTCAATCTAATGGGCAAACTAAGATAGTAAACAAATGTTTGGAAGGATATCTTTGTTGCTTTGTATCTGATAAATAGACACAATGGGTCAAATGGTTGCCTCTAGCTAAATGGTGGTATAACACTTCCTTCCATACTTCAACAAAAATGACCCCATTTATTGCACTTTATGGATATCAACCACCGTCCATCACATCATATTTAAGAGAAAATTCTAAGGTTCAAGCAGTGGAAGATCACATCAAGCATCGACAACAAGTTCTCCAACTCTTAAAGGATAACCTAACTTTGGCACAAAATAGAATGAAACAACAGGCATATCAACATCGCAGCGAAAGAAGTTTTGATGTAGGTGACTGGGTATTTCTATGGCTACAACCATATAAACAAATTTCCCTTAAGCAAGCTAAGAAAGACAATAAATTATCACTAAAGTATTATGGTCTATACAAGGTGTTGCAAAATATTGGTACTATGGCACACAAATTGGAGCTTCATGCAGTTTCCCGAGTGCACCCAGTTTTCCATGTTTCATGCTTTGAAAAGGTTATTGGTGACAAGCTCCCAGTTCAAACAATATTGCCAGAACTTGACGAGGAAGGAAAAATCATATTGGAACCTTAAGCAGTCACAAAAATAAGAACTCAATAGTTACGAAATCGATCAATTTCGGAGTATCTCGTCAAGTGGAAGAACTTACCCGTTGAAGATTCCATTTGGGAGGATCAGAATTTTATGCAGACACATCCAAAACTACTCAAGAGTTGAGGACAACACTTTTTTGAAGGAGAGGGGCATGTTAGGTCCCTATAATACTAGTGATTCCCCCATCAATATTGTCATTGTAGCCCTTATTGTCATTGTTGTGCCCCTATTGACCCCATATTGTTATTATTGTGCCCCATAGAAGCCCACTATTGTTATTGGTGTGCCCTTATATTAGTATTGTTATGTCAGCTTTGATTATATTGTGACCCCTTAGACTCCTATATATAGCAAGGAGGTTTTGTCATTTGTATCATCCAAGGATTGTTCATTTGTGTAATGTAAAGGAGGTTTCCCCCTCAAAGAGGTTGATTCTGAAGTTGTTGATCTATCTCTTTTATCTTTTTGTGAGTTGGTTTCTTAACAGAAAACCCTTTGTGACATGATGAGCTATAATGCCTTGATAAATATTGTTTTAATGGTTCCCTCCTATGAATATTGATGTGTTGGCTTTGTAAACTCTTAATTGGGTATACCAGTGGGGTGGTCTGGTACCAAGAACCTCACTCTAGGCCTTGGGCTCAAAGGGAGGTTGACTTCTTTCCTCCGAAAAAATAAATAAATAAATAAAATTTAATATATATATATATATAGATAACAAATCCAAAGAAAATTTCATGTTACAATAGTAACAATGTTGGGCATAGATGAAACTTGTATCTATGAAGAGGTAGCTAAGAATGATTAATCACGTTAATATAATTCAAGTAATTTGTTCTTGGAAATATCTAAGTAGCAATGAAAAAATGGCAACATAAACATCTAAGTTGCAACAAGAAAAGGAATTTCCTAAAACAAAGATATATTTATAATTAATATATAAATATAGAAGGTATCGAGGTGAAGGGTAAGGTCCAATATTTTGTTTCCAATCCATTTAATTATCAAATTGTCATAGGCAGGACCGACCTAACACCCCATGCAAAATTCTCCCATTGTTAGCTAGCCACTAGATTTTAGGGGAAGAAATATGAGGGTGCCCTCAAAGTTAAATTTTTTCCATGTATAAGAACCATGTTTTAAATTGATTGAGTTACTCATAGATGACAAGCTAATTGGATGTCAGCAACTATTGATATATATGAAGCATAATTGGTCCTACATATTAATAAAGTATTTGCTAAGAACAAAAATTTTCACCCACGACAAAGATGACAACCACTAAAACATTTTTGTTAGATCTGACACAATATGCATATGAAATTGATCAAATGGATGTTAAGGGTTCTTCTTGAGTGCGTGAATTGAAAAGGAAGTCTACATGGAAAACTGATGAAAATGATTTTTGGGGGTCCCTCATTTCAAGTTTTTCATATTCTCGATCCTGGGACATGTGGGTTATCGGCCCACGATAAGGACTATAATAACATCATTGTATCAATAAAATCAACATATTCACCAATACAATGGAGTCCCTTCCCCATATCTCCACAGTATTCATGTCACTTATCTTCTTTACACAGTCACATTGTAGGTTTAAACCCATAACTAGCCACTAGACGCACAACTTGATTCCACAACAAAGAATTGAGCATCGACCTTCGAGCCACTCCCCTTTTCCAACATTCGGTGCACTAACAATATTTCACAACGTGGATTTCTATATTGTTGCATACATTGGGCATCTGGATGATCTGGAAGATGGGCCTCACAAAGTTTAGTGTGTGATTTTACCTCCACTATACTCTCATAATTCGATTAGAGTTGATTCTTCATCGATCCTTCCAATGATCAATGGTGGACATTCTCAAAATCTCCCCATGAACAAGACTTGTGATTCAACACATGCTTTAACTGGAAATGCTCGGTTCTCAACTCACATATGCACATACATTTGGATTCATAAATTCAAACACACAAGGTTTATGCATGCAACAACCATCAATCTCCTTGATAAGCGGATGGTTGGATCGTAACTGGTCACTTGGTAATGTTAATGAATCACCATTGATCCATATTATGATCAATGGTGGATCATTTCCATCGTTGGAATGCATATTTGTTCTTTATAGTTCAAACTTGTGGATCATTCATCTATTGGGCTGCAACATTGGCACCTCTCTCTCTCTAAACATACATACAATTATCATTACACAAACTTTTACCACACAAATTTAAACACGCGAATAACTTAGAAATACATAGAATTACATGATTTCATTATATTTGAGCTTGATTACAATACACACAACCTCCATGACCTAGCCACTCCTCATCTTGTTTACATTATGACTCACCCATTTCAATATTTGAAGGCTCACATTTTTGAACAAACAAAAAGAGGGTCGAATCACTCCAAATCCAATCTATCCTCACAAAATCACTAAAAAAACAAATACACTCTATAATTTACAAACCCTATCAAATTTTGAGAAAAGCATGTCCTCGTTCATCGTTTTCTCCTTCTAGAAGCTTGTTTGTTGTGATCCCGAGAAATGGGTCAATTCTCCTATATCATACTCCCAAGGTACAAAAAATTTACGAATTCCTGGTCATATGCATTTGGTCTTCTCATAACATCTTTAACTTGTGAGTTGCAACAAAACCTCTATAGTAGTGAGTCTCCTCTTCTTGCTACATGATACATCACCAAGATTCTCTCCTTTGAGCTTAGCCTTTTGGCATCTTCCTTGTTCTCTCCTCTAGAACCTTATGAGCACTCCTCGCTCTATGTCACTACAAATATTCTCACCTTACGATTGTACTACGTGCACAAAAACAAAGAAACAAATTTCTTATCATATATTCTATAAACTTGTACCTTCTTTGGTTGCTCCCTGAGTAATCACGTTCTTCGCTTCTTCTTTATTAGGAAATATTTTCATGCTCCGATACCACTTGATGAAAATCATTTATGGGGGTTCCACATTTCAAGTTTTTGATATTATCGATCTTGGGACCTGTGGATTATGGTCCCATGATAACGACTATAATAATTCCATTGCAAAAATAAATTTGACATCTTCACCAATAAAACCCCAATATAATGGATTCCCTTCTCAATCTCTCCATAGTATTTGTGTTCCTTCTCTTCTATGTACAGTCAGACTCCAAGTTTAAACCCATAACTGGCCACCAGACGCACAACTTGATTCTACAACAAAGAATCGGGCACTGACATTTGAACCATCGGCCTTTCCAACATTCAAAGCATTAATAATATTTCACTATGCAGATTTCTATATTGTTAGATACATCGTGCATCTAGATTATTTGGAGGACTGGGTCTCACAAAGTTTACTAAGCGGTTTGACCTCCACCATAATATCGTAATTTGATGAAGTTTGATTCACCATCAATCCTTCTAATAGATCGATGGTAGACATTCTCTAAATCTCCTCCAGAACCAGAATTGCGATTTAACACATGCTTAGACTGGAAATGCTCAGTTCTCAGCCCACATATGCAGATGCATTTGGATTCATAAATTCAAACACACAAGGTTTATGCATACAATAACCATCGATCTCCTTGTTAGTGGATGGATGGGTCGTAATTGGCCACTTTATAATGTTAATCGATCATCATTGATCCATCCTATGGTCAACATTAGATCATTCCCATTGTTGGAACACAAGTTTCTTATTTACAGTTCAAACATGCGGATCATTTAGCTCTTGGCCTGCAGCACTAACCTCTCTCTCTCCCTTAACATGCATACAACTATTATTACACAAACTTACACCACACATATTTAAACACACGAACAACTTAGAAATACATAGAATTACATGATTTCATTATATTCGAGCTCAATTACAATACACGTGACCTATATGACTTAGTTGCTCCTCTGCCTATATACAATATGACTCATTTCCTTTCACCATTCAATGGCTTACATATTTAAACAAACAACAAGAGGATTAGATAACTCCAAATCCAATTTATCCTCATAATATTGCTAAAATAACAAATACGCGTTATACTTAACAAACCCTATCGAATTTTGAGAAAATCATTTCCTTGTCCAACATTTTTCTCCTTCTAGAAGCTCATTTTGTTGATATATCGAAAAATGGGTCAATGCTCCTACATCATTTTCCCTAGCTACAAAATTTTGATGACCTCCTAGTCATAGGCATCTAGTATTCTTGTAACAATTTTAATTCGTGAGCTACAACAAAACCTCTACAGTAGCAAGTCTCCCCTTCTTGTTGCATGATTCCTCACCAAACTTCTTTCCTATAAACTCAATCTTTTGGCATCTTCCTGGTTCTCTCCTCTACAACCTTATGACCATTCCTTACTTTCGTTCACAGGTAATATTATCACCTTTTTCTGTTTCTACCTACACAAACACAAAGAAAACAAAATTATTACCAGATTTTCAATCAATTTGTACCTCCTACTACTCCCTCAATTTTCACATTCTTCACTTCTTCTTCAACAGACAATCCTTCCCTGCTAAGATATCACTTGATGAAAATGATTTCTAGGGGTCCCAATTTTGAGTTTTTGATATTCTTGATCTTGAGACTTGTGAATTATGGGCCCACTATACGGACTATATAAATTCATTACGGAAATAAACACTAAATATTCACCAATACAACCCCAATACAATGGAGTCCCTTCTCCATCTCTCCATAGTATTCATGTCACTTTTCTTCTTTGCACAGTCGCACTCCAGGTTTAAACCCATAACTAGCTACAAGATGCATAGCTTGATTCCACAACAAAGAATCAGGCACCGGCATTTGGACCACCAACCTTTTCCAACATTTGGTGCACTAACAAACTTTTAAAGCATGGATTTCTGGACTGTCGGATACATCAAACATCTGGATGATATGGAGGACTACGCCTCGCAAAGTTTATTTTGAAATTTGACCTCCATTATACTATTTAATTTGATTAAGGTTGATTCACATCAATCCTTCAAATAATCGATGGTGTACATTCTCCAAATCTCGCCACGAACCATACTTGTGATTTAACACATGCTCATACTGGCAATGCTTAGTTCTCAGCACACATTTGAAAATGTATTTGGATTCATAAATTCAAACACACAAGGTTTATACATACAATAACCATTCATCTCCTTGATAAGTGGATGGTTGGGTCATAACTAGTCACTTGATAACGTTAATGGATCCATTGATCCATCCTATGATCATAGATCATTTCCATTGCCGGAACGTGGATTTCTTCTTTACGATTCAAACCTGCGGATCATTAGACTCATGGCCTGCATCATTGGCCTCTCTCTCTCTAAACACACATACAATTATGATAACACAAACTTACACCACATAGATTTAAACACATGAACAACTCAGAAATACAAAGAATTATATGATTTCATTATATTCGAGCTCAATCACAACGCACACGACCTTTATGGCCTGGCTGCTCCTTGACCTGTTTACCTTTCATCATTTGAAGGCTTGCATATTTAAACAAACAACAAGAGGATTAGATCACTTCAGATGTAATCTATCCTCATAATATTACTAAATGAAACAAATACACATTATACTTAACAAACCCTATCAAATTTTAAGAAAATCATGTCCTCGTGTCCTCATCCATCATTTTCTCCTTCTAGAAGCTTGTTTTTTCGATATCTCAAAAAATGGGTCGATGCTCCTACATCAACAACTATTAAGGTTTTTGGGACTTGGAAAGGAAAGTTTTGTCAATAATTTGTGTACAAGCATGTATGGGCTAAAGTAAATCCTAAGATATTACTAACTATAAATAAATGAATTCTTTGAACAACAATGATTTAAGAGGAGTGATTCAAATCCTAATACTTATGTGATTCAACAGGAGTGATTCAAGTATATATTAATTATTAACAATAATGTGCCTTGATGACTTGATTTTGAGAGGTGGAAATGAAGCTAAAATCAAGTTGTTAGAATGTGACATACAAAACACTTTTGAGATGGAAAACCTTAGTGTGCTGCAAAATTAACCTAGATGGAAATTTGTAGAAGTTTAAAATATTTGCTATTTACTTCAAAAAGTATGTTGAGGGCATTATTAACAAATCTAGGTTAAAAGATTGAAGGAATGTGACACCCAAATTTGATCTTGGCATAAAACTGACTAAGGATGAAAATGAGAAATTTTCTAGCACAACTCTTTATCAAAAGTGGGTTATGGGTTAGTAGTGGGTTAGTAGTCATTTTGTTATTAGTGCAGAGTCTAGGAACATGTTAAAATCCAATGAATGTCACTAAGAAGCATCAAAAATATTATTTAAGGCATGTACAAGGAATTTTGAGTTGAGGGTAGAAATGTCCTTAGTGAAGTGTGAAGTTGTAAATAGTTGATTCATAGATTTTAATTAAAATGGATGTAGAGATGAAAAAAAATAACACATATGGTTTTGTGTTTCATTTTTATTCATTGGTCATGATCTAGAGTAGCGAGAAGTGGTGCAAAGTTACTTTATCTTCATTTTTTTAGTGCAATTTTTGCATTGGAATTATATTCCATATAAATCATAAACAAAAAAAGTATGCTTGTCTACTAGCCTACCACTAGGGAAACTAAACCAATAGCACAAGTTCTTTTCCTTTGTCCAAACAACCAAGTTACAGTAAACAACCAAAAGTTCAATATATCTAGGTTTTTATTGTGTATCTTATACTTAAAATCAAATTATTTAGAAGATTTATTGTTGATGAAAAGAAAAAATAAAAAGGTAAATTCTTAAAATGGTTACCTAGTGGGTAAGTTCACATGTTTTACCACTGGATGATCCTCTTCTTCATCAAAATCAAAGAATCTTAGGTTGACAATATTGTTTGCAAGTTGGGTGATATTGTCATCCAATTTATTCACTTGGATTTAAAGAGCATTAATGCATGGCATGATTTCTTGTTGATCCCCACTCTTTTCCACCAACACCTTTCCCATGTGATTTTCACCTACCACTACAACTCCACTATCTGAAGAAATTTTGTGTATGCCCCTCTATGTTGAAAAATGTAACTAGTATCGATCTTCATAATTGTATTTGGGTCATGATTTGATGTATTTGTCAAAATAAAGAAAAAGAAATTTTATTATAAAATAAATTGAATTATTAAAGCATGGGTTTCATGCTTGGGTCAATGGTTCTTAGGTGAAAGCCTCCATTGTAGGATTCTATGGTTTATGTAAAGTGTCTTTTTCCATGTCATAATGTAAAAGACCCTTCTTGGGCTTTGTCAATTAAGAAATAAATTTATTTTTATGTAAATTATGTCATTTAGGACTCCTCCACCAAGTCGGCCTAATTAGAGAGGCAGAAACCACTATAAAAGGGCAGCAACTTGACTCGTTTGGAACACATCCAAAACAAGGAAGAGGAAGGAAACCCAAGCGAATGAGAAGGAAAAATTTGTCAAGCATAAGAAGTTGAATTTTCTCTCTCCTTGTCTCACATATACGAATTTGTTGGGTTGATGGAAGGGCGAAATCGCGATACTATAACTGGGCAAAAATTCTAAAGTAGTTGGGGGTCGAAATTTTGGATTGTTGTTGACTGAAGCTGTTGGCCAAGAAGAGACAACTGGAATTTGTTGAATCATCTTAGAAGGGTCACTTAGTGGAGGAGGAAGATCTTCTATGTCTAATGTCTTGGTCTATCTCAATTTGATTTACTATTGGAAGAGTTTGATTGGGTTTTAGCCCTAGTTGAGTGCCTACATTTGGTGTTGTTGAATTTCATGTTTTGATTTGATGATTGCTTGATGAAACAAAGGTAAAATAAGAACATAAAGAGAATATAATAATACTACAAGAATATCACAAGTAATAATAAATATAAGAGAATATTTATGCCTTTCAAATTTTCTAACATGGTTTCAGAGCTAAGGTAAATGAGGATAGAAAAAGGAAACTTGAAGATCTATTGAAATAAGGGTTAAGATGGAAGGAACAAAGGAAGATCATTAAGGATAAGGATCATATAAAAAGAGTAATTTATACTATATCAAGAAAAGAAGACATGACAATGAAGTCTAGAAACAAGCTAGAACGAGCCTCCAACTACAGGGCATGGAAAAAGAGGATAGGTCTTATTCTCGCTAAGCATAAAGTTTTGGATCTTGTTCAAGGAAAAGTTAAGACACCTACAGATGAGGCAGGAGAGGATACTTCAAAGGACAGAATTGAAGAATGGAAAAAGTTTTGAAGCAAAGGAATGTATAAATTCTGTGTGGATTCAAACTCCTTATATAATATGATAAAACAAAAGACTTGAATCTACTCTACTCATCAATGGAAACAATTAACCGATCAAGAAATCACAATATAAACATGGTACAAGCTTCAATCACATATGCTCATATATTTATCTAAGGGGAAATAAATTGCTCAAACCCCTTTCTTATCTATATTGCATTAGTCAAAAAATATAGAAGAAATATAATGCTTATTCAAGGCTAAACAATCTTTTCACAAGTATAATCTATCTCTCTGCCTCATAAGCTGACTCCAGCCAGTACTTAGCCAATTTTGTTTCCTGCCAAGCTCCTATTTCCTTGCGTTGTTTCCATTTTCAACACTCCCTCTCAACAATAAAGGGATTATCAAATACCCCAATCTTGTCTCTATGGAACTCGAATTTTCCTCTTGATAATGACTTTGTCAAAATATATGCATCATGTTACCCTGTAGGAATTTATTCCAACAACATTATTTGCCTCTGCACACAATCTCGGAGATGGTGATACTGGATGTCAATATGCTTGGATTGATCACGAAAAAATGGACTTTCAAATAGTCTGATACAACTTTGATTGTCACATTAAATCATGGTGGGATTCATCATCTGACCAAATAACCCAACAATAATCTTCCTCTTCTAGATAGCTTCACAAGTTTCTTGACTAACAGTCATGTACTCTGCTTCTGCTGAAATGAGTGCAACTAGTCTTTGCTTCCTATTGTACCAAGAAATTATTTTTGACCCGATACTGAAGACTCCTCCTGATGTGCTTGTTCGATATGATGGAATACTAACCCAATTTGCATCTATGAAGCCTTGAAACTTCATTGCCTCTGTTTGTCTATACCAAAGACCATACTAAGTAGTGCCTCTAAGGTATCTCAACACATGTTTGGTTTCCTTGCAATAAAGTTTGGATGGCTTAACCATTGCTTTACTAAGATGGTTAACTGCATAACACATGTTTGGTCGTGTGTTGACCAAATACGTAAGTGAACCCACAGTTTTCCTCTAAATAGTGGCCTCCATCTCCTCACCCTAAGTGTCATCCTCTTTACTCCAACTGCCTGCTTGAGGAGTGTCCATGGGCTTAGTATTATCCATGCATAACTTCTTCAGTATCTCGTTGGCATACTTTCCCTGAGAGACAAACAGTTCCCCGTCTCTTTTCCATACTTCCAAACCGAGGAAACAATGCATAAGTCCCACGTCCTTCATCTTGAATTCTCTTGCAAGATCCTCTTTGCAAGATTTTATCAACTTCTCATCACCAGTTAAAATCAAATCATCAAAATATAATATTATAATAAAAAAATTTCCTTCAAAAAAAATATGGTAAAGATTTTCACCTGCTTCACTTTTCGTGAATCCCAACCTAGTGAAATAGTTGTTGATCGTGGTGTACCAAGCATGGGGTGCTTGTTTCAATCCATACAATGTTCGCTTGAGTCTGCACACATGTTGTTGAAGGTCTCAAATCCTTTCGGTTGTTTAATTTACACCTCCTCCTCAATCACTCCATTGAGGAATGTTGTCCTCACATCCATCTGATGGATCTTCCATCCCATCTATGCTGCAAGTGCTAGAATTGATTTGATAGAAGAGTACCTTTCTACTGGAGCAAATGTCTCCTCATAATCAATTCCCTCCACCTGAGAGAACCCCTTGGCCACAAATTTGGCCTTGTGTTTCTCAATGCTTTTGTATGTTGCTTGCTTCACCTTGTAGATCCACCTCGAACCTACCACTGACTTGTTCTCTGCTCTTGGGGAAATTTCCCAAACATTGTCTCTGACTATGGAATCATATTCATCTACCATGGCATCAACTCATACTAGATTTTTAATTGCTTCCTCAAATGAGGATGGTTCTGTCTCAACTAGCTCACCCATTAGAGCCATGTACCCAGTGTATCGATCTTGTTACCTCCTCTACTTGTGTTGTGATGAGGGTGCTCCCACATTCTCTCTAGCATCATGCAATAGTTTTTCATCTTCCCTGGTGTGGTTCCTTCTATCTATGGATGTCTGTGAATGAGTGGGTTCTTCCACTCTCCGCTCCTCTGCTTGTGGCTTCTCCACAACATCGTGAGGTTCTTCCTTTAGAGCCAAAAGCTCCTCATCTGCATGCAATTTAAGCTCCCTCTCAAGGGAACATCTCATGGCCTTCTCTTCATAGAAATTCACATCTATACGAACAATTGTCATCCTGTGAAATGGCAGGTACACTCGATAGTTGTGAGGTGTATCAGTGTACCCTACAAATACTCCCAACTCAGTTATCGGCTCTATATTTTTCCTTGCATCCTTGGAAACATGACAATAAATTGATGAACCAAAGATCCTGAAGTGTGACACATCTGGTTTCTTCCCTAAAAAATATTATTCTAGTGTACTCATCCCAAGAATCTTATGAGGACTCATGTTATGGTACATATACAGTTGTGTAGCATGCTTCATCCCACAAGTGCAATGGTAGGCCCTAATCATGCAACATCGCTCGTGAAACTCCCACAATACTTATGTTCTTCCTCTTAGCCACCCCATTTTATTGTGGGTTATGGGATGTTATTAACTCTCGTCGAATGCCTTATGTTTCACAAAAGTTCTTGAACTCATTCAACACATATTCACCATTTTTATCACTCCTGAGAGCCTTCACTTTTTTGCCAGTGTCTTTCTCAACAAGTGCTTTAAATTCACAAAATTTGGTGAATGTGTAGTCTTTCTCCTACATGAAGAAAATCTAGCACTTAAATGAGAAATCATCTACAAATATAACATAATACTTGTGCTTGGCCATGGAGGCTATCGAGAAGGGTCCACACACATCTAAGTGAACTCTTTCAGGGATTTTTTGTGCTCTACTTTCCTTATCATGAAAGGTGGATTTGGTGTACTTATCTAGTGTACACCATTTGCATGTATCTCATTGCTCTAGTGCACCCTTTGGAAGTCATGTAGAAATATGCTACATGATCTTCAAAGCTCCATGGTGCAAATGGCGAAGTCTCTTACACCATAATTCATCGATGTCTCAACTCTGCACCTTCTTTTCTTTCGTGCTCAAGGAAATACAGTATTCTACATATAATTTCTAGAGGTTATTCACACGAACCCCAATCCGCTTCACTTGTCACATGGAAATATGTCTAAGGAAAGCCTTTCCTTTTCTAAATATCACATCGTAGCCATGGTATTCCAACATATCAACTAAAACTAAATTCTTCTTCAAACCCAAAACATACATGACATCTTTTAATGTGAGAGGAGAACTAGACTCCCTCTAAAAAGTAACTATACTGATACCAGTCGTGTTATACCTTCCATCATCTCCCATCTCAATGTGCATCTGGAGGTCCTTCTCCTCCAAGTCACTGAAAAATTATTTGTTTCCCGTCATATGGAATGAGGCTCCATTATACAGATACCACACACTACCCATCATCAATGTCACCATGCATGCAATGAGTGTGAAATGCAACTCAAATTGTGAAGCCAAAGCTTCACCTGCGGCTCCTCTTGAGGGATTCTTGTCGACCTTCTTGTGCGAAAACTTTGTGGCATAGTGTCCCAGCTCATGACAATGAAAAAATTTAATCTTCGACAAGTCTTTCTTCTTGCTTACCTAGCCAGAACCTCCTTTGGATTGGTATTTATTCCCTTTCTTTTCCTTTCCATCCAAGGCACAGTTCTCCTCATCCTTAACCTTGGATGAAGTTTCATCTCTATTGCTCCACCTGATCTCTTCCTACATGAGATCAGACCATAACTACTCCAGCTTGGTAGTTTGTCTCTACCATTCATGGAATCTTAATAATTGTGCCAGCTCTTGGGAAGACCCAACAGATATAGAGCTACCATATCTTCTTCTAGAATAGTAATACTAGCCCCACCAAGTTCATCATGACACTATGTGAATTTGCTTAGGTACTATGGAATTGATTCAACCTTATACATTTTGATGCTATGAAGCTTGTCCTTCAGTGCCAGCTTCACGTGGTCATTGTTTTTCTCAAACAATTCGGTCAGTGTTTTCCACATTGCGAATGGAGTTTCTTTCCCATGAATATTTGAGACAATATGATCTAAAAATCCCTCCAATATGATCCTCCTCGCTTTAGCTACATCCTTCTTCCATTGAGCAATATTTTGGGCATCAGTTGTTGGGGATTTAACTACATCTGTCTTGATGTAATCTAGTAGCCCATTATCATATAATATCGCCTCCATACGAATATTCCATGCCACAAAATTTGTGGTTCCTTCCAAAACATACTCGAGCCTGAGTATGGTGGAATTCATCTTATCAGTTATGGAAAAAACCTACAACACTGATCTTGTAATTTGAACCTCCTGCACAAACTTTGAATTCTCTTTTCGACTATGATTCTAGCTCCGATACCATGTAGAAATTTTGTATAGATTCAAATTGCATATGTAATATCCTAAAGCAAAAGACTTGAATCTACTCTACTCATCAGTGAAAACAATTAATCGATCTAGAAATCACAACATAAACATGAGACAAGAATCAACCACATATGCTCAGAGATTTATCTAAGTGGAAAGAAACTGCTCAAAACCCCTTCCTATCTATATTGCATTAGTCATAAAATAGAGAAGAAATATAATGCTTGTTCCAGCCTAAACAATCTTTGCACAAGTATAATCTATATCTCAGCCTCACAAGCTAACTCTAGCCAATACTTAGCCAATTATGTTGCCTGCCAAGCTCCTATTAATTAGGGAATTAATCCCCAGTTAATTAGCGAAATTCCAAATTAGAATTGTGCAATCCTTGTGGGCCCTTCTCTGACTACATGCACCACTTGTAGAACTCGGAAAATTATACCGTTGATAGTACACTGCCCTTGAACTCCAATATCAACTGGGTAACTCAAATTTCGTGCATGCATGAGTTAATTATGGTTGATTTATCAGTTAACTAGTTGAACACTAAATTTTCACCCCACTGCTAGACCTCCTACTAGCTCCTCCAACAATTGGAACTAGTTTAATTGAATTTAACTCAGTTTAACTGAATTAAATTATTACAACTCAAATTAAACTCACCCTAGGCTCCTAGAATTTAGGAACCACTCTACATGACTCGAGTTAGGCCCTCAACTCAAATTAAACAAGTCAACTAAGTGAAACTAACTTAACTCATTCTTGTTGTCTTGTGATGTGGAATTGAAATTTTCTCCTAATTTAATTCAAGGGAAAATTAAATCAAGATTTTCTTGTTGCCATTTTCAACAAGGAATCCCTTCAATAATTGATGTCCTATACGTTTTTTAAAGAAAAACTCAAGGTATGCGTTAAACTACAAGTTTTGTTGCAAAAGTTATGATCATTCTCTTTTGAAAGTTTCTTTATATTATTGACATCTTTATGTCTAAGGTTTTGAATCATAAAGATTCTTGTTAGGGTGATTAATCATTAGATTGAATCTACCCTCATTATATTATCTCTTTTCATTCTTGTGAAACCCTAACCCTTAGGGTTCACTGTAAGCCTCTTGATGATAAGGGTATGTCAATATTAACCCTAGTCTACTTAGGGGTTTGTTGATAAAGTCTAGAATATATGATGAAACCCTATTCTTTTGAAGTTTAGGATTTTGATGATGTCATGGTAAAAACCCTAGTCCTTTAGGGTTTGTTGTTAACGTCTAAATGAAACCCTAGATATTTAGAGTTTAGTGAATTATGGTCTATGAACAAAACCCTTGTAATAACTAAAGTAGTATTCTAGGAATGAAACCCTGGGTGTATATTCGTCCATATGATCGAAACCCTAGCCTAGTGAAAATTGTTGTATATCTAACTTTGATGTATTGATGTTTGTATCTTGGGTTTACTTAGTAGATATTGATGTGAAATGCTAGTGCATCCTAGATATGTATATGTAAGTGCAACTAACTTAATTGTTTATACTCATGTTTTAGTTTTTGAAATCTAGGGTTTGTAACACAACCCTACTAGATATTGATATTCTAGGACGTGATGATATTGTTTTCAATTATTGATATGATTTAGCTTTGATGATAGAATCTAGGGTTTGCAACAAACCATATTAGAGTCTAACATGTAATTTCCAAAAATCATATTGTTGGAAACCTTAGATGTATAATATTGTGATTGAATTGATATCTCGATTTAGTTTCTAATATCTAATCCTTTGTGTCTCAAAGATGGAGTATAGATTTTGTGATAAAACCCTAGCAAGTTGCTAAAAAGTAAAAGATGTGACCCTTGTTGATTATGAACCTAACCAGATTTAGGTATTTGATGTCTAAAGCTAATTATTTTGATGCTTCCATTGTAATGACATGATTTTGATATAGTTGAATTCATGCTTCGATATATTTGTATTTGGTTGTACTTGTTATTAAAGTTTTGCAAGTACATGATCTTCAAGATGTTGAAGATGATAATAATGATAAGCATGATGAAGGAAGATACAAGAATGATGATGATCAATATGACCTTGATGCCATAAGAAAGAAATAAGGCCTTGAAAGGTTGAATTTTCTCTGATATTATAAAACAAGGAAGTTGTTAATCTCCCTAAATTGAGAGGTAGCTTGGTTAGAAGAAAGAGTCTATATCCCTAGTTAAGAGGGAGGACATATTATGACATTCATAGTGAATACCTTAAAGAAAGAATGAAATTGGAATCAAATTACTACAGATGCATTTGCAAACAAAATATTTGATAAGTATTGAGGTTGTATTTGGTGCTACTTAAGAAATGAAAGAAGAAAGCTTCAGACAAGTTGTATTTAAGTAGCATCAAAATGACCCCAAAGGTTTGTGTTTACTTGTATATATATTAGAAGGTTTATCTCTGGATGGAGTTGTGATTGTGCAGGATCTCTCCCTAAAAATATTGATCATCTGAAGCATGCTTGGAGTGGTGGATATATATTGTATTTAGTTGATAAGGAGAGATGCAACATCTTGTGGAAACAAGATGCTTGGGAGGACAGTTGGTCAACTTTATGTGTTTATGTCTAGATCCCGAAGTAGGGAGGATAGCATTGGTCACGGAGCTCTGACCTTGGATGCGCACCTAGATCCATGGGTTGGTGTTAGAGCTTAAAATCCTGATGTTACCTAAAGTGGCTAAAGATTAAGTAGCCCCTAGTCCCATCCAATTAGAGTACCCTGGTCATGTATCTAATCTGTAGCATTGCATGTGTTGTGACTCTGCATAGAATATATCACTTTTAGATCTTCCATGTACCTTTGTATAAATGTAATTATAAATACCTCCCTAGTTAAGAGGGAGTGTTGAAAATTGTAACTAGTATCGGCCTTCATAATTGTATTGAGTCATGATGCAATGTATTTGTAAAAAGAAATAAATAAAAAACTTATTATAAAATAAATTGATTTATTAAAGCATGAGCTTCATGCTTGGATCAATAGTTCTTAGGTCATACCCTCCATTATAGGCTTCTATGGTTTATGTCAAGTGTCCTTGTCCATGTCATAATGTAAAAGACCATTCTTGGGTTTTGTCAATCAAGAAAGAAATTTATTTTTATGTAAATTAGGTCATTTAGGACTCCCCCACCAAGTCTACCTCAACTTGGACAAGTCAGCCTAATTAGAGAGGCAAAAACCAATATAAAAGGACAGTGACTTGACTCATTTGGAACATATACACAATAAGTTCGATATGCAATTGTTGGAGGCAGAACAAGCGTGCAAAATTCAAGGAAGAGGAAGGAAACCCTAACGAGGGAGAGGAAGTCTTCGTCAAGCATAAGAAGTAAAATTTTCTCTCTTCTTGTCTCAAACATGCGAATTTGTTGGGTTGCTAGAAGGGAAACAATTGCATTACTATAGCTAGGCTGAAATTCTGAAAGAAATTTAGGACTGTTTCTCAGCTGAAGTTGTTGAACAAGAAGAGACGACTAGAATTTGTTGAACCATCTTTGAAGGTTGACTTGGTGGAGGAGGAATGTCTTTTGGGTCTAAGGTGTTGGTCTATCTCAATTTGATTTACTAGTGGAAGAGTTCAATTGGGTTTTCCCCTATAGAGGGGTTTTATCCCTAATTGAGTACGTACATATGGTGTTGTTATCTTCATGTTTTGATTTAATGATTGCTTGATGAAAAAAAGATAAAAGAAGAACAAAAAGCTAATATAATAAGACTACAAGAATATCACAAGTAATTATCAATATAAGAGAATATTTTTGCCTTTCCAATTTTCTAACACTCTAATAGTTCTAATATCATGGATCCATTAACCCACATTTTCTTCTATTCCTTCATCCTACATGGACTATATTTCTAGACTTTATTTTGCCTCTACAATATGAATTTCATTTATTGCTACCAAATACATCTACTCCTACTAAGTAACAATTGAGTTCTCAATGTTTATTTGAGCATGGATTCATAGGAGACCTTGGTGATCAGGTTCGGTTACGCTTTGTTAGACTGGACCACATTGAGGCATGCTTGGAGGAATGCTTACAATATAGACAAGGAGTTGAGGTGGATTTGTGATGAGAAGCAAGGAGCTAAGTTAACATATTTAAGAATCCAAGATAACATGTTAATGAGATATAAAAAAATTATCATAAGGGTAATATATTATTGCGGGGAAGGAGAAGAAGGCATCAAGATACACTGCCTTGAAAAAAAAAGGAAGGGAAAAACAATTGTGGTGTGATCCTAATGATATACACTATGAACCAAAGTAAAATAAGTTTCAAAGTTAATTTCCATATGCAAGGACTTTGATGAGATGGAGGAAGGAATGATATGTATGTATGATGAAGAGGCAAGGATCATTGAGAGTAAAGAAAGGGGAGGGCCAAAGATATAAGATAAATTTCCCAACCCTAGCACCAAAAAGAAACGAAGAAAATGACTTCAAGAAATATATAAAAGAAATATAACCAGAGAGAGATGCTTTCCCTATTCAGATAAAGCAACGAATTTAGTGCCAAAGGAACTAAATACTTCATGTTGTTTGAATTATTCTCCAATTTGAACTTCATAATGGCTAGGCGAGGAGGTAGAGGATGCATAGAATCATCATTTAGGTGGGATCAAAATAATATGTATGGCAAGAGGAGTTTGGTAACACCTTCCATAAACACAATATGTGTTGCATGCCTTACGTTAGGCTTAAAACTTAATATCTGTGACCACCCCATTTTTGACATTATCCCCTTCATTTGAACCTCCATTTCATATCATTTTACTAGTTTTGTTAAATAAATGGTGTTTAAGGATGAAGTTAAAGGTAAAATCATTTGTAGAATTGTTCTTTTCTTTTTAATTTTTAAATGTTTATAAAGGTTATTCTTGTTACTAATAAAGTTGAAAGGTCCAAACTTGTCAACGTGTGGATTTAGCCACCATAATGCTCTACATCAGCAAGAAATATTTTGACACTTGGAGGTTGATCCATATCTATTCATTCTAGAAGTCAAAGGCAAGGTGTACCAAATTAGCGTGTTATGTAGAATATCTTGGGAGTTGCCATAATCTTCTCCAAATGAGCTAAGGATCAATCACCAAAATTTAAGAAGTAGAATACACATTGTGGATTGAGGCAATTACCTTTCTGTTGTATTAGTCTATTTTTAGTATGAAAATGTTGAATTGACCTTGATTTTGGGCAGCTCAGTTAAGCAATAATATTTTGTATAAAAGTAGATAGATGAAACATAGATAGTTTGGAGAGAAAGAGACTTTTAAGACATACATACTCTTTTGTATCGAACCTCTGGTTTTTAGTAATACAAGAAGGATTTATGTGAGTTATTATATAATTTTGCAGTAGCATTTCGTAGCTTTAATAACACATACCAGGAAGGCCCCCTAGTACGTGCTACTTATGTTTTATTATATGATTTCTTAAGTTTTTATATGGTTGGCTTGATTTTTGTCTATAATCCTATGATGTATATAAGAAATGGGTATGCTCTGTTTTTCCTGTAATTGCTTAGAATTCCTGTAACTATGTGTTAAAATTGCATGTAGTGATCCTGTAATCACACAAGAATTCCCATAATTATGTGTTAGGATTTCCTATAGTGATTTTGTACTCACACAGGAATTCATGTAATCGTGTGTAAGAACTTCTGGTAGTGATATTGTAATCATACAGGAATCCCTGCAACAATTATTGGATTTTTTGTAGTGATCATGTAATCCTACAAGTCTCTATAGAATTTATGTCAATGAATACTCTGTTTTCTTGAAATACTTTTATTAGGTAGATTTCTTTAGTTTTTATCTAAAGTACTAATACTTTAAAAATAACAGTTAGTACAATGATTTAGTTTGAATTTTAGAATAACATAATTGTTATTTTCTTTGAATGAACTTTTGCTTACATAACCCAAAACATTAATTCTATTTAAATTGATTTTCAGTATAGTCTCAGTTCATTTTGACCAACGATTAATTCAGAAAAAAGATCTGGTGAGAAATTGTGATGCATCTTGCCTAATATTTAAATTTTATGACAACAAATTAGAATTGAATTTAAGAACCTGAAAATCAGTGTAATTTGAATCAACTTTGGGACCTACCTGTACATGCTTTATGAGTAGTTTTGCATAGGAAAGTGGTAAGAACCAATTCACACATATTGTGTTTCACCTCGAAGTTTACCTACCTGGATTGAAAAAATAAGTGTTAATTCATTTATCCCACTTTATGACTTGACATTTTGGCACCATTGTCGAGGAGGTGTAACGAACTGGTGCTTAGGAGTTTAATTTGCTTGTTAAAAACAAAGAAAAAAAAATAGAAAATTCCCTTTATTCAATCTTACAGTATGAAAATTTTTACTATGGGGGAGTAGGAATATAAGACAAGAGGTAAGAACCTGCACCACCACCATAGTGTGTCCTACAAAGCCAATTGAGCTAAATATTGTATGTATAGATTAAGAGATAGTAGAGGAAGGTTTACTAGAGCACCTGGAATTGGTAGACATAGAATTCCAGGTAATTTGGATATTTTTCCCCCATATACTCATGTGATTGCAGAAGAAGAAACATAATCTGAAAGTTCAAGAGAAGCACAAAAAGGATCAAGTTCCATAAGTGATACATCAGAGATCGAGTTAGAACCACCTTCTGGTTCTCCCCCTACAAGGTGGAATACAGTTTATATTGTATTTTGGAATGAAGACATGGCAGAAGAGGAAAGATGATCTAATATAGGAGGTGACATCAATGGACATAGAATTGGTGGAGGAGGCCAAGGAAATGGAAATGGAAATGGAGGAGGAAATGGACAACCACCAGAAGATAATGATAGGGAAGCAACATTTGGCTTTCCCATTGTGGATATTCCAGGAGCTGAAATTTGAATGAAGAACATTCCACCATCTGTGTTGCCAACATTCTATGGTAGGATAACTGAAGACCCTAACTCCTTTCTATTTGAATTTGATATTTTATGTCACAGTTATGCTTACAATATTGATGCACAGAAATTGTGATTATTTCCTGCAACATTGAAAGGAGTTGCCACTACGCTGGTTTATGGGTTTAGGTGAAGGCACTATTGCATACTGGGATGATATGAAGAAATACTTTCTTAAGAAATATCAACCCTATTGCAGACCAAGATATTCTCAAGAGGATATTTTTAGAATGATACAACAAGAGGATGAAAGCTTAGAAGATTATTTAGAAATATTCTTATATAATTTGCAGAAATCAAAGCAACATGATTTGAGTCCTGACACAATTCGTACAATATTCTTAAAAGGCATCCGTGATGAATATATAGATATACTTAATTTAATGGGTGTTGGTGATATTTCACATCTTTCATTTGATAGAATTAGTGATTTGTGCAGGAAATATTCAAGAGGGAAAGCTAAAACTGGTGCAAGCATAAGAAATCCTCTTTCTAAAGTTACTAAATCAGCTACTAGAGGTGTCAGTAGAGAAGAATTAGGAAACTTGCTGGAGGGTTTTAAGAATGATCTTTTAAATACTCTTACTTCTCAAATAGATGATTTAAATATTAGGAAAAAGAAAGAAGAGCAAGAGTCAGTCTTATTTATATTTTGCACTAAATGTTGGAAAAGAAACATCCACTACAAGAATTTCCTCTTGATAATATTCAAATTTGTTTGATTTGTGCAGATCCACATAAGACTGAGGAATGTCCTACATTACCTAAGCTAAAAACAACTTACCAAGGAGACTCTGGAAATATAGAATCAATCTACAATATTGCGCCCTGGAGACCTTTTCAACCACCCAGAACATGATCCAGGTGGATATTCTTGGCCACCCACCTATTCCACCTTGACCTCCAGTCGGTTTTATCTGTTTCCTTATTTATTGCAACATTTCCTATTTTTAGTAGTTTTTCAGGTCTTGAACTTTCGGAGTAGTTTTGACCCCCTAAACTGTGTTTTCTTGAGTTCTGCAGCAAGCCCATAGCCATAGACAAAGGCTTGCCACAAATTCTGTAGTACTCAAAGAGATATTTCCAACAAGGTATTGTACATGCCAAACGGAGATAATATGACCACCAAGTTACGACCCTAAGAAGTTGGCTTCCCAACTAACCCCAATGAGGCCCACAAACTTTGGCATTCCATCTCCTAGGGTTGGGGTTTTGGATTTTAGGGTTTTCCCTTATTGTTCAATAATAAATAGGCCCTTGAGCCTCATTGTAACGTATTTCAGAGGCATATAGCTGACACATCTCTTCTCAAAGATAAGCTACCATCGCCCGAGCTAGTTTATTTCTATTCTCTTTGTAAGCATATTTCAATATTTGATATTAATGAAATGAGGTGTTATTTTTGCTACATCTCTGTATTTGTGGTTATATATGTAATTCGTTGTGTTCCTGTTTAAGTTTGGATCAGAACAGGTATGTATCAAAATCCTAATCATCAAAATGTTCCTTATTATAATGTTCCTCAAAATACATGGAATGCTCCTATGCCATGATAGGCATGGCCTCCACAACAAGTCCAAAACCATCCCTATAAATAATGATGGAGGGGATTTCCTTATGTAAATATACTTTCCCGTCCCTATCCTCCACAATTTCTAGCTCCATTAAAAACAATCATATCAACAACCTTAGCCTCCATATCAACAACAACCATATTAGTGATATCCACAAATGCAACAAAAACCATAGTTTCCTCTTCAACAACAACCTCAATTAACTCAACCTCAATAGTTACAACTTCCATCCAATCAACCACCCCCACGACCTACACAACTTCCTTCTCAACTAGTTGCAAATCTAAATAATAAAATAGAAAAACTTGTTTATAATGTTGAATCTGAATCATTCCCTACATATCTTATATCTCTAGTAAAATTATAGGAATTTTTTGTACAATTACAGGAAGATCCAGTAAAATTACAGGAATTTTCTGTACAATTACAAGAAAGTCCAGTAAAATTATAGGAATTTTTTGTAACAGTAACATATAGTCCTGTAGAATTACAAGAGATTAATTTGTGATCTAGTAGAGTTGTGAACCCAAAATCTATAGTATTAATTGAAGAACAAAATGAAGAAACTATAGATAAAATAGAAAACAGACTCTTTACAAGAGAAATTGAAAACAACAATGAAACAAATTGTCCCTTCACAAGAGCAGCCTCAAACTTTTGGGACAACTCCATTTCCTAAGAGATTGATTTCTAAAAAACAAGATGTACCAAAAATCATACCTGAATTTGATATTATTGATGAATTGAAAAATATTACTATAAAGATTCCCTTAGAGCAATAAAATATATACCAATTTACACCAAAACAATAAGGGAATTGTGTACTAAAAGAACTGGAAAGAGAAAATAAGATCCATCAACAATACAAGTTATAGGTAAATTGGCAAGTCTAATGACTACAAAAGTCATTGTGGAAAAATATGTTGACCCAGGTATACATGTTGTAACAATAGCAATCAACAATTTTTCTATTCCTAATACACTTATTGATTTAGGTGTTGCTATAAATGTAATGACAAAAGAAACCATGGATATCCTAGAAATAGACAACATCAGACCAACTCTAACAATGTTAGAATTGACTGATAGTTAAAAAAAATTAACTTGAGGGAATTGTAGAATACATCATTGTTTCTATTGACTCTTGGGCATATCCAGTTGATTTTATGATCCTTCAACCCAAATCCACATTAGGAGGACATCCTCTAATTTTGGGAAGACCATGGTTAGCAACTGTTAACGCATATATTAGTTGTTGTTCTGAAAATATGACAATAGAAAATGGTGACGAAATTAAAAACATTACTTTGTAACCCCCTGCCAAAACAGAAGGACAATTAAAGAAATTTCATTGGTTTGACGAGAATGAAGTAGATGATGAAATAATTCAGCCTTCGTTAACCAGTGAAAAAGCATTTAATATTGACGAAAATCAAATTGATCATTTTATTTCTCATCCTGATTTTCTACAATATTTTAGGGGGAAATCATATGGAACATCAGCTACAACAGAAAATTGTGAACCATTTGAAAATTCTGCAATTTCTGAATAGACTGTTATTCCTGTAAATTCTGAACAAACTGCAATATTTCAATAGACTAAAATTCATGTTATCTCTCAGAATTCTAAAATTTCTGTACATTCTAAAATTCATGTAATTCCTATAAATTTTCTTGTAAATTATAAATTTTTTGTACATTCTGAACTTCCTGTAATTCCTGTAAATTTTGAGCCAACTTTGCTAAATACCCTAAATTTTTCTTTGCATTCTCTTTTAGGACAACATTTTCAAGAAACATGTACTGAGGATGGCTTAAAATCAACTTATTTATCAGTTTTTCTTGTACACTCAATATCAAATCCTTGCAATAAAGTTATTGAAATATCTCCTAGAAAGACTTTAAATATCAATTCTAAATTGGAAAATTTCCAGCAAGATCAATTGATTATGTTATTGCAGAAAAATTCCAAAGCTTTTTCTTGGGAATACACTGATATGCCAAGAATACATCCTGATACATGCACACATCATATTTACATTCAAGAAAATGTTAGACATGTTAGATAATTACAAAGAAGAATGAACCCTGCATTGAAGGAAATTGTCAAAAAGGAACTCCAAAACTATTAGATGTAGATTTTATCTACCCTATATCTGACAACCAATGGGTCTCACCCTTGGTTATTGTTCCTAAAAATAATAGTAAATGGAGGGTATGCATAGACTACAGGGAACTTAATAAAGCCACTCTAAAAGATCATTTTCCTTTACCTTTCATAGATCAAGTCCTGGATAAATTGGCTGGAAAGAGATATTTTTCTTTCCTTGATGTAGGGAAAATTTTAAGAAGCCCCCCTAAATTTACATGTATAATAAATGGGCGAATCTCCATGGTATATAGGAAAAATGGAAGGCAATTTTATCAATAATATGATATGTATATATAATTTTTTGGCGAATCTCTCACCAGGCATGGCAAATATTTTACTCAATTATAAAATATTTTGTTTATTGAATACACAAATGAAATCATTGCATTTCTTTAAAATATCTTTTGAAATCAAAATTACCGAAATTACATATCGATAACCTAGTAGGTGTAGGATAAAATTCACCCGTGTCATTCGCAAAAAGCATGAGAAAAAACCTAATACTATATATAAAACCAAGAAAAATTCAAATTCATCACTTCTAGGGACCTCGTAACCACCCTGCCAATACATAAGTATGTTCCTGTTTGCAATTAGAAAAATTACCCAAATTACAATCTATTTACTCCAGCATATGTTGGAAAGTTATAGAAGGATGACTAGTGCAATCAATCCATTCCTTTTAGCCCAATTTAAAACATAAGTATACAAATATACTTGTCCAATGTCTATGCTTTAACCATTCACCTTAACATGTTTTTACAATATAATTTCCTAAGTCTATTTAATATCTTCATTATCATAAAAACCAACCTATATCCATCTTAACTCCACATCTACCACTCTTAGGGGGATGAAATCTATTTATCCCATTCAGCACTTGGCAAACCTGGAATTAAGATGATCTAAGATGATAGAATTTCCCCTTTAAATAGTCTATGCTCACATGAATACCATGGTATTACCATGGGTCAACACCATGGGTTATCATAAACTTGGAGCTTAAAAATTACTATTAGTAATTTATAAAAATTAATAAAATTAATAGTTGATTTTTATTTTATTTTTTTATTTTAACCAAGCTAAAATGTTTAACATACATTAAATTACAACATCCATTTTTACTCTTGATCGGATCAAATATTTTTTCACTCTATGCTAGTTTTCATATCGCGATATTTGATACCTATCGGGGGTTAGTCCAGAGTAAAGATGGATCTATGCTGGTTTAATTCCCCCATTTAAATAGGCTACATTCCAGGTGAATACCATGGGTCAATACCATGTGCCATTTTGGTGAATACCATGTGTCAATACCATGTGCCATTTTTATTTTACTAATATTAGGGTTAATAATGTTTTTTTGCATGGTATTAATAACAATCTAGTCCATGGTATTTGTCCCATAGTATTTTGCCCATAGGTTTCACCTAAATATAACGCATTTTTTGAGTGTTTGTAAATATAAGGTGACTTATGGAGTAAATATAAAAAAATGTTTTATTTGTTTACCATACCTCTCGTTTATTTATATTTTTATTAATTTACCATACCTCTTTTACAAATATGGTATTTGGCCCATAGGATTCACTTAAATAAAACCTCTTTCTTAAGCCTTCTTAAATAGAACGAGGGTTATGGACTAAATATAAAAAGAGGTTTTATTTATTTACAATACCTTTTGAGTAAGTATAAAAAGACGTTTTATTTATTTACCATACCTCCACTTTACTTATATTTTTATTTGCTTACACCCTTGCATGTATATAAGGTGACTTATGGAGTAAATATAAAAAATGTTTTATTTATTTACCATACCTCTCATTTATTTATATTTTTATTAATTTACCATACCTCTTTTATAAATATGGTATTTGGGCTATTGGCCCATAGGATTCACTTAAATAAAACCTATTCTTGAAAATGGGCGAATGGAAGGTTGTAACTCCTAATTTCAAGGGCTAAATTTACATTTTTTACCCTCTCCCTTAAAATAAGGTGGGCTATTTGAGGTGATTTGTAAAAATGTACTATGATACAAAATATTCGCCCACTAAAAATTTAAAACCCCTTAATTTCGCCAAAGGGCGAACATTCGCCCCTAAAATTTTCTATGCCTTGATGGTTTCAGTGGCTATAATCAGATAAGAATAGATTTGGAAGACCAAGACAAAATAATCTTTACTTTCCCATGGGGAACCTATGCTTATAAAGTACTACCTTTTGGACTTTGTAATGGCCTACTACATTTCAAAGGGAAATCTTAGCTATTTTTGTTGATTTAATTCATGATTGTGTGGAAGTATATATGGATGATTTCACTGTTTACAGAAACACTTTTGAGGAAGCCCTTGATAACCTAGAAAAAATCTTAAAAAGATGTCAAGAGTCAAATCTTTCTTTAAGCAATGAAAAATGTTTTTTAATGTTTAATGAAGGAGTTGTCCTTGGACATCATGTATTTTTCTTGGGTATTAAGGCAAATCCATATAAGCTTGAAGTAATTGTTAACTTTCCAATTCCATGTTCTCAAAGAGATGTAAGAATCTTTTTGGGACATGCAAGGTATTATAGGTGTTTTATTTATAATTGAAAAAACAAAAAAAAACAAAAATTTCCTTGCCATTGTTTAAACTTCTTGCAAAGGATATTGAGTTTTATTGGACTGATGATTGCCAAATGACTTTTGATGTGCTTAAAGAAAAACTTTCTATGACTCTTATGTTAAGAGGACCTAATTGAATAGTACCTTTACATACACAGATGCTTCTGATTTAGTCATAGGAATGGTTTTAGGGAAAAAATAATAACAAAGAACATATCACATTTACTATATTTGTAAAAGCTTGACTTCAGCTTAAACTAATTACACATTATGAAAAAGGAACTTTTGGCAGTTGTTTATGTAGTTAACAAGTTTTATCATTACATTACGGGTTATGAAGTATTTGTGCATACTGACCATTCTGTTATTCGATACCTAATGAAAAACCAATAACAAATGGCATAATTACAATATGGTTGCTATTATTACAAGAATTTAACATCACAGTGCTAGATAGGCCAGGAAGAGAAAATCAAGTAGCATATTTCCTCTCTCAAATCAATAATTCTAGTGAGACCATTCCTATAGTAGATAGCTTTCCGAATGAAAATTTATTTGAAAATTTATTTATAACACCTTGGTTTTCTAACATTGCCAATTATTTGTCTACAGGAAAATTTCCACCACACTTTTCATCAAAAGAAAAGCAGAAAGTGATCAAACAAAGTGTTAGATACTCCTGGATTCAAGGAGATATTTTCTCTACAGTCTGTAGATGTGTTAGAGAATATGAGATGTTGGATATCTTGAAAGCATGTCATGATGAGCCATGTGGTGGACATTTTTCAGATAAAAGGACAACCTATAAAATTCTCTAGCTAGGATACTATTGGCCAAGTCTTTTTAAAGATGCCAGAAAGTATGTGAAAAGTTGTGACAGTTGCCAAAGAATGGGTCGTCCAGTTGCAATTGATGAAATGCCTCTTCATCCACAAGTTCTTGTAGAACCTTTTGAGAAATGGGCCTTAGACTTTGTGGGACCCATTAATCCATCATCAAAGAAGAAGAGATACATATTAGTTTGTATAGATTATGTGACAAAGTGGGCAGAGGAAAAAGCTTTGGTAAAGGCTAATGAACAATCAGTAGTGGATTTTCTTTTTGAAGATATTTTTGTTCATTTTGGGGTACCTAGAGAGATATTTATTGATCAGGGGGCTCAATTTACATCAAATCTAGTTGAGTCAATTATGAAGGAATATAAAATTAAACATTGGAAGTCAACTCCTTATCATCCACAGGCCAATGGCCAAGTGGAATCTACAAATAAGGTTTTGGAAGGCATCTTAACAAAGATTGTTTGGCTTCACTGAACAGATTGGGTAGAAAGGTTTCCTAAGGCCTTATGGGCATATAGAACAACATGGAAGAGTACAACTAGTCATACCCCATACAAATTGGTTTATGGAAAACAGGTACTTTTTCCCATTGAATTTCAAGTTAAAACTTTTAAAATTGCAGCAAAATTGGGATTAAACCTGTTTGAAGCTCAACAACAAAGATTCCTACAATTAAATGAATTAGATGAGATGTGATTAGATTCTCTACAGAAAACCACTCTTATACAACAACAGAGAGCTAAATGGCATGATATATTTATAAAGAAGAAATAATTCAAAGTTGGAGATTGGGCCCTATTATTTGACTCAAGATTTAAAGACTTCAAGAGTAAGTTTACTACTAATTGGTTGGGACCCTATGAAATTCAAATTGTGTTTGATAATGGTGTTGTAGAAATAAAAACAATTGATGGATCAAACATTTCATTTATAGTCAATGGCCATAGGTTAAAGTTGTATCATCAACTAGTTTCTAGAGATGATTTTGTAATAGCCCCAGGTTAAAAATCCATGTAATAAAGTTAATAAAGGCAAAATAAGACCAAGGTCATGGGACACATATTCCAAGTTGGATGTTGGAAAAAACATCCTAGTGTGGTTGTTCATTTGGTTTATTATGGCTAAGGAAATTGGCAAAGGCAATGGAAAAGGATTTGAAAAGGAAAAGAGACATTAATTGGAATTTTATTTATGAAAATGATGGAAAATAAGAGAAAATGAAGGTGAAAAGTCATAGGTTGCAAGTGAGAAGGAAAATGAAGGATGGAAATTGAAGATAATAGAGGCCTCATTGATAAAAAGGCTTCCAAGAATCATTTTATGGACTTTTGACAGTTTTTGGATGGAGCTCTCTTTTATTCTCTCACTCTCTCATACTCTTGCATACTTAGAGTATTATTGGAGCATCGAATATTGGAGGAAGGAAGGCAAAGGAAGAACAAGAAAGCAAAGGGAAGCAAAGATCAAGCAAGGAAGAGTTGGATAAAGCAGCTACAGTTAGATTGCTTGCAGGTATCAAGTTGCATGTATGATTTCCTTTCTATTTTTGGCATGCATGGTACATGCATGTGTGTATTTGGTTCTCTTGTTGTCATTGGCATGGGTTTTTCCAGGTGTGACAGTGGTTTTCAACCTTGCCTTGCAATTTTCGGATAGCCATGTTGTGATGGGTTTCTCTGACTTGGTTGAGATGGATTTCTAGATGGTTTGAAACTGAGTGGGGTTGTCTCAAGAAAAATCACAAGGCCTAGGAATCCCTTGATCAATAATGGTGGGATACATGGTAAATCCTGGTTATGAATATATTTGTTAGGCCTAGGAATCCCTTGATCGATAATGGCGAGATACATAGTAAAGTCTAGAGGCGAATACCCTCGTTGGGCCTAGGAATCCCTTGACTGGTAATGGCGTGATAGACGGTAAATCCTAGAGGGTGAAGATAGACAACTTCCTCACAGTTTAGGTGGAGAGATCTGGAGGCATCCATGCTTGTTAGGGCCTAGTGATCCATTGACTAGTATATGGTGAGATTGTGGTAAAGCTTGTAGTTTATTTTTATTGTTTGGGCCTAGGAATCCCTTGGAGAGATACACGATAAAGCCTAAGGAAGACTTTATTGGTTTTGTTGTGAGTCCCACATTCATGCTTGGAATATGGCACAAGGGTGATTGCCTAAAAGAAATATTTGGTTCAGCCCAATCTATGGTCGGGTGGTACGTGGAAGTTCTTGCTTGGTTGGATTTTGCATATGTCAATAAGAGATCTTTCCTCTTGTTGTTTTATGTGTAATTTTACTTTTGTATTATGTGGCTTTAATGGTTGTTATGTAATTTCTATTATGCTAGTTATAAGCATGGCTAATGATAGATTCTTGTTATGGATCTTAACATGTTTTGATTGGTAAATGAATGGATATTGAATGCATGACCTAATAGATGTTATTGCAGCTATTATGAGAAGGTATTAGACCTTCTTTGTGATTTTCAAGTAAGAATCAGGCCTGTATGCTCATATATGCATTCATATCATGTAGATTACATGTTCACAATGTGTTTGATGAAATGTCTATCATGGTTATGCATGGTTAGGTCAAGTCCTTGATCACATTTTGTGTTAGAAGCTTTGTCTTTGTTTAATTTATCATTTTGGAAAGTCTCATCAAGTTCTGGGCAGTGACCTAGAGTCTGGCCTTGAAAAGGTGACACAAATTTTGCAGTCTCAGGCACAAAACTGGCCAAAAACAATTGTAGTCGCACCCTTGCAGTGGTTATGCATGTGACTAGAGGCCTATAGTCACATCGATGCAGTCTTGTGTATGTGATTGGGAGTCCAAATCAGTGAAAAGGCAAGTTAACTCAGGGTTTGGACACCTAGAAGGGTGGTTTAGCCCTTGGGGGGTCTTGTAGCACCTAAGGAAGGTCAATAATGTTTTTTTGTGGATTCCACTTCCTTAAGGTGATATAGGAGGTTGAATCATATCATAGTAAGTCTTAGTTGCATATTTACCCCAATGGACTGATAAACTTGGGTAATTGTGGGAGGAGGGTGTTACAAATTTTGTTTCAAATTTTCAAGACGTGGAGAGGGACATTGTGGATAAAGGGGTAATTCCCCTCATCCACTTTCATCCTGAATTTACATTTTTTTAGAAGTGAGCTAACTTTGTTCCTTCTTGTGCTCATTAAACAATGAGAAGGACATTTATCAATTTTAGGTTTATTCCTTTATCCGATTTTGATATATTAATAATGGAAAAGGAACCCCCTTAGAGTTTTCTTTAAGTTTTTCAAACTCTCTAAAAATGAAAATATCAATGAGCATCAACCATCTTGGGCTCGAGAAAAATCCACAAGATAGTAATTGAGTTTTCTTTAAGTTTTTCAGACTCTTTAAAATTGAAAATATCGATGAGCATTAATTGTCCTAGGCTCAATAAAAATCCACAGGATAGTGTCCTAAAGATGTAAATAGTGTGGTTTGATAATAAGTTGTAGCTACTCAGAAAGGCCTCCTTCTTTTAGAAACAATGTGACTACTGTTTCCTGTAATTTCAGAATTAAAATAAACTTTTTTGTACATTCCTATAGTTACAGGCATTTCTGAACATATACATTCCTATAAAATCAGAATCATAAAAGTTTCCTATAAAAACCTTTAATTACAGGAATCTTTGAGCTTAAATATTTTCAGTTATTTATTGGAAGAGAGATTATTTTTAATAACTAGTTACCCCTATCAGAGAGTTGTATTAGAAAAAATTTACATTAGTATCAGTTATGAAAATTTTGAGCAATATTAGCAAGGAAAACATTGTTTTCCAGATTCTTGTAATTGAAAAATGATTTCTAGAAATAAAGTTTAGATTCCTACAAATTAAGAAGTGATTTCCTGTAAAATCAACTTCAACAGAGAGAAGACAATTGCAGCAAGTAATCCTCTATTCCATCATGGTAGCAACAGTTCAGGTATCAACAAAATCATATTTAGTACTCCTCAGCAAGGTAATGAAGAAGAATTAATTTATTTACATTTATTTATTAAATTGAGAAGACTTTAGAAGAAATTGATTTTATTTTTCTTTAAATACATCCTACACTACTTTCCATAATTTAACATTATTACCATAACTCATACCCCTCTGTGCAATTATTGCTATCATGACCACCTATCCTTTGTGAAATCATTATTTTGTAATGTCTACTAGGCATTCTGAAATCGTAAATGGTGTCAGCCTATTCCTCATAATGTTAAATTTGTTATCGCCAATGATTATAAAAAGTGATATTTGTACTTTTAGTTACAAATATCACTTTCACTCGAAATAAAATCATTCTCATTCTGCATTTTATAACCAATAACCATTTCAAATTTTGAAAATCTTGTAAACTCAACATTGTTACTCTGTCTCATACCCTGCATACCCAAATTAAGTTTAAGCCTTCTGACCCAGGGACAAAGATCAAGAATGGTGACCACAGGGGTGGTACGCACCGAACCCTATGGCATTGCCATCATGGAACCATTTCCAGCCTGTAGGATATATTTCCATAGAGCTAGATTACTCTCATTTTTTGAAAAATTTCAAGGGCATAATGTTGTAGTTACAAAGAAATTTTCTAACACGTTCAATGGAGAAGCTTCTAAAGTCAATTGTTGGGTTGTGTTATATTATTTCCACGACTAGCCCACGTAGTTAACTGGGGGGTTAGAGGGGGGGCGGAGCCCCCCTTCATTGCGCCAATTGTGCAGCCGGGGGGGTCACAGGGGGTTTGAGGCGTTCTCGTAACCTCACTTTATGGGGTCCAAGGCAGCACCCGAAAAATTTTGGTTTTGGACCCTATGTTAGGATGGGTGGACCCACCTATGGTTTTGTGCATGATTTTCGCACATGTTTTTGGACGTGATGGTTTTCAGTCCATGGTATTGGACGCAATGGTTTTCAGTCCACGGTATTGGACGCGATGGTTTTTCAGTCCATGGTATTGGATGCTTTGGCATGTATAAATATGTATTATAACATTGAAAGGAACATAATGAAAAATCAAGCTGGTAGTCCCGGTTTTGGGATCCAAGGGAAAATCTCTTTGTATATGTGTTTTATGTGTTATTCTCTCGCATTGTTTATTTTATGTGTTTTAGAATTCGTACGCAGGTAATTTTTGTACGGGGTTAAAACCTACATTTGGTATCAGAGCAGTTTTGGAACCCAGTAACAAGGAAGGTTGTGTACAGCCGAGATGTGGTGTTCAGAGAGGTAAAAAATGTTATTAAACATGAAGTCCAACCAAAGGAACCTGAGAAGATAGAGTTTGAGCTAAAGGAGGAAGAATCAGACTCTACAGCAGAGGAGGAATCAGAAGATGAAGAGCCACAAACTCCGGGTGTGAGAAGATCAGTTCGAGAAAGAAGGCAGCCAGAAAGGTATAGTCCATTTGCTTTCTGTTCAAATTTTGCTTTATCATTATTGATGATGATCCCGGAACTGTGAAGGAAGCAGTAGATTCAGAGGATGGAAAATTCTGGAAAGAGGCCATGGTTGATGAAATGGCATCTTTGCACAAAAATGAGGCTTGGGATCTGGTAGAGTTGTGGGCTGGAAGGAAACCCATTGGCAGCAAATGGGTGTTCAAGAAGAAGACAAATGCAGAAGGAAAGGTGGAGAAATACAAAGCTCAGTTGGTAGCAAAAGGTTATTCCCAAGTGCCAGGAATTGATTTTGGTGATATTTTTTCTCCTGTTGCCAAGGTAACTTCTATTAGATTACATTTATCTGTTGTTGTTGCTTTTGATTTTGAGGTAGAACAGATGGATGTGAAGACAGCATTTCTTCACGGGGATCTGGAAGAGGATATCTACATGAAGCAACCTGAAGGCTTTGCGGTGAAGGGTAAGAAAGAAATAGTATGCAAGTTAAAGAAGTCTCTGTATGGGTTAAAACAGTCACCAAGGATGTGGTATCAGAAATTTGATACATTTATACAGGGACTTGGCTTCACCAGAAGCAAAGCAGATCATTGTGTGTATTTTAAATTAATTGGTGACCGTTTTATTTATCTGGTCTTGTATGTGGATGATATGTTGCTGGTTGGAAATGACAAAGAAATTATCCAGGATTTGAAGACCCAATTGTCCTCCAAATTCGACATGAAAGATCTTGGTGCTGCAAACTATATTTTGGGCATGGAAATTAAAAGAGATCAGACAAAGAGGAAGCTTTGGTTAAACTAGAGGAAGTATGTCGAGACAATATTGTAGAGGTTTACTATGCAGTATAGTAAACTGGTGAAGGTTCCTATTTCTGTAGGTGTGAGGTTATCTGCTAAACAGTGTCCCAAGACACAAGAAGAGGAAGAGGACATGTCCCGTGTTCCATATGCAAGTGCAGTCGGTAGCCTGATGTATGCAATGGTCTGTACTAGACGAGACATTGCACATGCAGTGGGAGTATTGAGCAAGTTTATGTCAAAACTGGGGAAGGAGCATTAGACAGCAGTGAAGTAATTTCAGGTATTTGCGTGGCACTAGCGATTATGGTTTGTGCTACCAAGGAAGACTAGGATTGGACAGAATGTTGGATATTCATGGCTTTGTTGATGCAGACTGGGCTGGAGATCTGGATCAAAGAATATCTACAAGTGGGTATGTGTTTAACCTATTTGGAGGTGCAGTCAGTTGGATGAGTAAGAAACAATCTGTAATGGCATTATCAACTACAGAGGAAGAATACATGGCAGCCACCCATGCAAGCAAGGAAGCAGTTTGGTTGTAGAGATTGTGTTCAAGTATGGGGTTAGTACAAGGAACTATAAGGATAGATTGTGACAGCCAAAGTGCAATTTCCCTGGCAAAGAACCCCGCATATCATTCAAAGACAAAGCACATTGATGTTCAGTATCACTTTTTGAGGGATATGATAGAAGACAAAAAGGTTTTGCTGGTAAAGGTGGACAGTTTGAAGAATACTGCGGATGCATTGACAAAATCTGTGAGCTCTGAGAAGTTCTCTTGGTGTAGAGAGACAATGGGCATTTCAGGGCTGGAAAAATGACTAAGCTCTCTTGTGGCCCCCTTAGAAAGAAAACAAGTAGTGGGAGAATGTTGAGTTGCGTTATATGCTTTCCACAACTAGCCCACGTAGTTAACCGAGGGGTTAGAGGGGGGGCAAAGCCCCCCTTCGTTGCGCCGATCGTGTGGGGGGGGGGGGGGGGGGGGGGGGGGGGGGGGGGGGGTTCATAGGAGGTTTGAGGCATACCCATAACCCCACTTTATGGGGTCCGGGGCAGCACCCCAGAAAATTTTGGTTTTGGACCCTATGTTAGGATGGGCAGACCCACCTATGGTTTTGTGCATGATTTTCGCACATGTTTTTGGACGCGATGTTTTTCGGTCCATGGTATTGGATGCTTCGACATGTATAAATATGTATTATAATATTGAAAGGAACATAATGAAAAATCAAGCTGGTATTCCCGATTTTGGGATCCAGGGGAAAATCTCTGTGTATATGTGTTTTATGTGTTATGCTCTCACATTGTTTATTTTATGTGTTTTAGAATTCGTATGTAGGTAATTTTTGTAGAGGGTTAAAACCTACATTAGTGACCTCACATTTAGAGTTTCGGAGGAAACCCTAACCAGGGTTACAGGATTAGCACAAACTGGTGAAAAGTGGTTTAAAGGGTAGAGGATAAAGAAGGGAGCATGCACGCAGTTTCTGAGGAGAGAAAACATAAATGTTGACTAGACTAAAGGTGTGCAAAGGCGGTGGCTAAAAGACCCATGGGCTGACATAGCATATTTCCTGCAAAAATATGTTACCTGTGAAGGAAGGTACAACATCGTTTTCCTTTATCATATATGCTTGTTGGAACATGTTAAAGATCATACAAAAAGGATAAATTTTCCATATTTCCTGTATAAAAGTTTACTGAAGATGTCAATCATGGTTCAAAAATGCCAAGGAAATAAGGAAATATGTTTGTATCATCACGGGTAATTAAATTACTTGTGTTAGATAAACTAGTTAGATTAAATCAAACATGGGGTGAATTTTTACAAAGGAACCAATTTGGAATTGAAGAGACGGGGAAATGAACCCAAACCATGATGAGAGACAGATTGAAGGAAATATGCCAGAGGAATCAGAAAACCCAACTCCCCAGTTGCAGGAAAATTCAGAACCTCAAGGCCAGAAGAAAATTGAAGAAGATAGGGAAGGAGAAAAGGATATACAAGAAAAATTGAGAGAACAGGGTTTACAAGAAAAACAAAAGGAACAAGAATCTCCACCATCCCTAGAGGTTATTGGTTCCTCCTTCACTGGCAAGAAGGTGAGAACTAGTTCTAGCATAGCACCAACAGTCGGTATCAGGCTTACGAGAAGACAGTTGCAATTATTGAGAGAGGCCTATGGAGAAGAGTATAGCCTGGTAAATTACAAGGAATTCCTGAAAAAACCTAAAACTAAAGCCCAAATTTTGTATGAGGAAGCCCTCAGAGAAGTATAGGCTGAACAACAAAAAGAGCAAGAAACACAAACTAGAGGAGATTATACTGAGGAAGTATACAAATATCCAAATCAATCACTTCAACAGGAACAAGAAGTATATATAGAGCAGAGTCAACCACTCCAACAGGAATAGGGAGAAGGTGAAGAACATTCATCAAAGGAAATTCAAGAACAAGGAAGCCCTGAAAATCAATAGTTAAACATTTTGTTGCATAAATTAAAGAAAAAGAATAAGACTATTAAAAATTTGAAACAAAATTTACATAAAGAAGAGATGGTTAATGAAACGATAAAGTCAGAAAATGAAATGTTGAAGGACAGAGCTTATAAGAACAAAGAGAAACGCAAAGCCCTCAAGAGGAAATACATAGATATGTATCAGGAAAATCTCCATAATATTCAAATAAACAAAAGGTTAATGGTAAGGATCAAGGGATTAAAAGAAAAATTTAAAGAAAGCACTGACATAGTTTGGCCTTCCAATACTAGTCTAAATCTTCTTATTCAAGCAACTCAAGCAATGCAAGACAGTAGAGAGGTAAAATTTTGACCAAGCAGGCAGTGAAATCAAATTTTTGATTAATTTTGAGATGTTGAAAAGAATACCTCCATTTTGTTGCATAAGGGTCATGCAAAAAGATATCTATGGGGGAAATGTTGGGCTTAAAACTTAATATCTATGACCACCCCATTTTTTACATTATCCCCTTCATTTGAACCTCCATTTCATATCATTTTACTAGTTTTGTTAAAGAAATGGTGTTTAAAGGATGAATTTAAAGGTAAAATCACTTGTAAAATTGTTATTTTCTTTTTAATTTTTAAATGTTTATAAAGGTTATTCTTGTTACTAATAAAGTTGAAAGGTTCAAACTTGTCAACACAAGGATTTAACCACCATAATGCTCCACATCAGCAAGAAAGATTCTAACACTTGGAGGTTGATCCATATCTATTCATTCTAGAAGTCAAAGGCAAGGTGTACCAAATCAATGTGTTATGCAAAATATCTTGGGAGTTGCCATAATCTTCTCTAAACGAGCTAAGGATAAGTCAGCAGAATTCAAGAAGCAAATTACACATTATGGACTGAGGGAAATTACCTCTCTATTGTATTAGTCTATTTTCAATATGAAAACACTTAATTGACTCGGATTTTGGATAGATCAATTAAGCAGTAATATTATGTATAAAAGTAGATAGATGAGGGCAATTGCCTTTTTGTTGCATTAGTTTATTTTTAGTATAAAAACCTTAAATTGACCCTGATTTTGGGCAGTTCAGTTAAGCATCAATACTGTATAAAAAATTAGATAGATGAAACAAAGATATTTTAGAGAGAAAGAGACTTTTAAGACACACATAGTCTTTTGTATAGAACCTCTAGTTTTTAATAATAGAAGAAGGATTTATGTGATTTATTATATAATTTTGTAGTAGCATTTCATAGTTTTAATAGTAACACAGATCAGGAGGGCCCCCTCATACTTGCTACATATGTTTTATTATATGATTTCTTAATTTTTTATATGGTTGGCTTGATTTTTGTCTATAATCCTATGATGTATATAAGAAATGGGTATGCTCCATTTTCCTGTAATTGCTTAGATTTCTTGTAACTGTGTGTTAAAATTGTTTGTAGTGATCATGAAATCACATTAAAAAAATCCCCTAATTATGTGCCAAAATTTCCTTTAGTGATCTTGTAATCACCCGAGAATTCATGTAATCGTGTGTTAGAACTTGTTGTATTGATCTTGTAATCACACTGGAATTCCTACAACAATTATTGGATTTCCTATAGTGATCTTGTAATCCTATAGGACTCTACAAAATTTTTGTAAATGAATACTTTGTTTTCTTGAAATAATTTTATTAGGTAGATTTCTTTAGTTTTTATCTAAAGTACTAATACTTCAAACCAGTAGTATAATTAGATTTCTATCATGCTTAAAAATAATAGTTAGGAGAGTGATTTAGTTTGCATTTTAGAATAAAAGAATTGTTATTTTCTTTTAATGAACTTTTGCTTACACAACCTAGAACATTGATTCTATTTAAATTCATTTTCAATACAGTCTTAGTTGATTTTGACCAACAATTAATTCAAACAAAGTATTTGGTGAGGAAGTGTGATGCATCTTGTTGAATCTGTAAATTTTATGACAACAATCATAATTGAATTTAGAACCTAAAAATCAGTGTAAGTTGAATCAACTCTGGGACCTACATGTACATGCTTTATGAGTAGTTTTTCATAGGAAAGTGGTAAGAACCAGTTCACACATATTGTGTTTCACCTTGAAGTTTACCTACCTAGATTGACAAAATAAGTGTTAATTCATTTATCCCACTTTATGACTTGACACATTATGTATCATTATCTATCACTACCATCTAGACCTAGTTGTAGAAATTAATGTGTAGATTCAATATTTCTCAAAATTCGTTAAATCACAAGACTTGAAGCTACTCTATTGATCTGCAAAATTTAATTCACAATCTAAAAGAATAATAATTTACATGCAAAAGGAAACATCATACATACGTAAAGATTTATCTAGGGGAAAGAAACTGCTCAAAACCCCTTACTATATGTATTACATTAATTAGAGAATAGAGAAGAAATACAATGCTTGCTCAAGCCTGAGCACACCCTGCAACTGTATAGTCTATCCCTCTGCCTGACTGACTGAACTTGGCCCAACACTTAGCCAATTTCAAGCCTTCCCAAGCTCTTATTTCCTTGTGTTGTTCCCTTGGGAAATTTCCCCTATTTTTTAGGAATTTCACACCAAGTAATTGTGCAATAGCATTAGGTCAATATTTGACTACATGCACCACCTGTACACATATGAATATGCTACAACTAATAGTACATTGCCTTGGAATCTCCATCTCAACTGGGTAGCTTGAATTATCTACATGCAACAATTATTTTGCATGGATTGATCAGTTTACTAGTTGATCACTGAGTGTGGTTGAAGTTACACATCCATCACTTGACCTCCCACTAGTTCCTCCAATAGTTAGAACTAGTTTAACTAACCATAACTCAATTTAACTAAATTAAATTGGTACAACTAAAATTAACTCGACCTAGGCTCCTAAAGTTTAGGAACCCACTGCACACAGCTGAACTTCATGCCACTAACTCGAATTAACTGAGCTAGACTCCTATTTCTTAGGAATCAACTCAAGCAAACTGAATTTCAACTCATTAACTCGAATTGATTGTTCTTAACTGAGTGACAAGTTTTATGTCACGTTAGTTAACTCCTCCAAGTCATATGCAAGTGTGGAAATTCAAATTTTCTCATTTTTAATTAAGGAAAAAATTAAAATTGAAACTTTCTTGTTGCATTTTCAACACTCCCTCTCAACAAGAAAGGGATTATCAACCACCCCTATCCTACACCTGTGGAATGTATTGTATGCAACACCTCTCACTATTGTTGATGCTTCTACAACATCTGCAACTCAGAAGCATCCAAAAAAACTGAATCAATTGTATCTGCGACTGTCTACTAGGAAAATTGTGATGTTGTTATCTCTGCTACTAAGCCTCCTGCTCTGTTGTCAACACTCCTTTGCACTCCTCAGTATCTAACTGACATTGATCCTCCTACTATTGAATACTATGGGCCCCCGTAGCAAGGTAATGATCCATTAGGAGAATTTATTCATGGACCCTACCCAAATTTCTGCAACTCTTGGACTAAGGATCTACATCGCTCCACCTCACTCCCGGAGGTATAGTTTCATGTAAAGCGAACTCTGATATACTCAAATTGTTGTTGCTACTTCTATGTTTTTTCTTCCGCACTATTGCTGCCACTACTATAACAATGAGTTTGATCCCCCCAGATCCTGAAGTACTAGCTTCCATAGGGATTCTCCCTCTAAAACTAGACTCCCTCTAAGTCTCAATCTCCCTGTGGGAAATATCTCTACTCCTCAATCTACCAATGTCAATGATCACAACTCCTTTTTGTGTCACTAAACATTGGCTCACTGATCTTCCCACTAGCATCCTTCTAGCTCCATTAAGAATTTTGCACATAGGGTATTTTGAATCTTCCCCAAATTAGGGCTCCATAACTCTGCCTCCTAACAGCTCATTATTTATTCAATGATCATTGTACATGAGAACTTCAAGGACTAGTTCTAATGTGAATATTTCTATGATACAATGTATAAATTTCTACAATAAAGCTTTGATACCATATAGAAATTAATGTGTATATTCAATATTACTCATGAAATTTGCTAAATCATAATACTTGAAGTTACTCGACTGATTTGTGGAAGTTAATTCACCATATAAAACAAGAATAATTGACATGCAAAATAAAACATCACACATACACAAATATTTATCTAAGGGAAAGAAACAACTCAAAACCCCTTACTATCTGTATTGCATTAATCAGAGAATAGAGAAAAAAATAATGCTTTCTCAAGCCTAAGCACACCCTGCAACTGTATAGTCTATCCCTCTGTCGTACTAACTAAACCTGGCCCAACACTTACCCAATTTCAAGCCTTCCCAAGCTCTTATTTCCTTGTGTTATTCCCTTGGGAAATTTCCCCTATTTTTTAAGAATGTCACACCAAAGAATTGTGCAATAGTCTTAGGTAAATCTCTGACTGCATGCACCACTAGTACACATGGGAATATGTTACAACTGGTAGTACACTACCTTGGAATATCCATCTCAACTGGGTAACTCAAATTCTCTACATGCAACAATTATTTTGGGTTGATTGTTCAAATAAATGGTTGATCATTAAGTGTGGTTGAAGTTACACATCCACAACTTGACCTTCCACTAGTTCCTCCAATAGTTAGAACTAGTTTAACTGACCATAACTCAATTTAACTGAATTAAATTGCTACAACTGAAATTAACTCAACCTAAGCTCCTAAAATTTAGGAACCCACTGCACACAACTAAACTTCATGCCCCTAACTCGAATTAACTGAGCTAAACTCCTACTTTTTAGGAATCAACTCAGGCAAACTTAACTTCAACTCATTAACTCGAATTGATTGTTCTTAATGGAGTGACAAATGCTATGTCACCTTGATTAACTCCTCCAAGTTGTTTGTTAATGTGGGCATTCAAATTTTCTCAATTTTAATTAAAGCAAGAATCAAAATTGAGACTTTCTTGTTGCACTTTCAGCATGAGCAAGGTAGAGTGAGGGTGGGCGATGATGGATAGAGTGACTGGGGAAGCCGCATTATCTTTGTTAAAGGTAAGTATAAATGCATGTATAAGAAAACATGTGAATGAGTAGTTTTATGATAAGAATATGTGTCAATATTGGTTTGGTGCATGTAAAAACTATTGTTTTGTTTTATGTTAATTAGGATGTGATGCAACTATGGAAGAATATAGTTATTCATCAACACAATAAGCACATTGTGTGAGACAACTTATGATATACCTAGGGAGGATAATATGAGGTGCCTAGGGACATACCTAAAGGAGATAATTAATGTAATGTGGTCATAATCATGGAATAGGCCCACTAGTAGTTTATAAAAAATAAATAGGCCCACTAGATAGTTAAAAGGAATAATATAATCATAAGGGGTAGTTAACATAGAATTTAACATATACTCATCAAAAAAGTAGAATGTCACGAGTATCATTATATTGAGAGTGGAAAGCTATTGAGTATTATATTGTAACAAGCAGTGCTTGTGAAGTGATTCTTTCTATAAAGAATGTTTGATGTTGTTACCTTACCTTAAGGGTTCTCTCTATATCCTCATGTTGCCTATTTTGTGGATGTATTTTTTATTATCAAGTTAAGAGTTATCTTTATTTTATTTACTAAGGTTCACTACAAATGGTATTGAAGCTTTTCATTGAGCAAGAATTGAGAATTATTTATTTTCTTTTTTTTAACCGATTTCCAAGGGAAATTGTGGGCAATGAAATTTACATCCAATTTTGAAGCTTTTTGTGTAAAATCCAAAGAAGCAAATTGTATATCTAAGGTCCTCTAAACAAATACCCGATTTAAAAAATAAATAAATAAATAAATAAAAATAAAAAATGTCCTAATCGTAGCCTAAGTGATGATATTGTTGATTTAAAATAGGTTATTTTAGGTTTTTATAGATTATAATTGTGATTATTGCATAGCATATATTTATTGATAATGTGCTCAAATTTCCTTAAAATCAATGTCAATGGATGCAGTGGGGCTACGCATTTCATAATTGTGGTTATAATAGAGTTTCAGTGAATCGATATTAAGGGAGTTATGGTCATTTCAAATTTTCCATTGATCCAAATTTATGAAGGGAATAAAATGAAATACAAACTCAAAGCCAAAACACAAAGATATAACAAAACTTGACTTCAATTAATAAATGAAAAATTTTGAAATTGTTTACATGCAGAATAAAATCAAACTAGCTAAAATGGTGGTAGTTTTTCTCTAAGAAGAGATGTGACAACTACGCAGATTTCTGAATTGTTTTGCAATGAGGCTCTCAAGCCTTTTTATGACGAAACAATGAGAAACCCTAAACATCCAAAACCCTAACCCTAGGAGATGAAATGCCAAAACCTTATGGGCCCTTATGGAGTAAGTTGGAACGTCAACTTCCCAGGATCGTAACTTTGGCATACAATCTTTGTTTGGTGTGCACAATAGCCCATTGGAAATATCTATCAAATGAGGACACCTTTTGACTGTCGTCAAAGCTAATTATCGTTATCAGCTCGTTTCCTCAAAAACATCATTTAGGGCCTCATAATGGCTCCAGAAGTTCATAGCCTTAAAACTATCAAAAATAGAAAACCACCATAATAGGAAAATTGTGTCGTGAGTCAGTCGAATAGATGGGTGGCCACCAATATCCACCTAAATTAGCCACTTTAATGCCCTAATTAGATAAAGGAGCTCAATTGAAAGTAATTTGTTTCTTCAAAACCCTAGTTCTATTTTTAAGTTATACTAAGGAAAATATATTTTACAAGAAAAGTTAATGATCCTAGTATTGAAGAATTCATTAAAAAAATTGGAATAAAAAATCTCCATTCACATGGACTATATATATATATATATATATATATATATATATATATATATATATAGTGAATATGGTGTTGCCATATAGTGGGACTCACTTAACTTTGACAAGATTGCGACAATTTTTTATGAAGCATATGAACAAGCATTTTAAACAAGTGATGTCATGCAAAAAAGTAGGATAAAGAGGGTCACAAAGGTTTATTCTCATGTGACAACTTACTATCATAGGTGCATGAATGTCTTTGGAAAGAGAAGGTCATTGTGTTTATAAACCTTAGTAGCAAGCATATTTTCATTAATGTTGACTTGGTTAAAAGTTTAAAAGTCCCCACAAAGTGTATTCAAAGCACACAGGTTACTGGTGAGATTATTAAAATTTATAAAGTTTTGAATATTACTATGTATAAATATGTTTACCATTTAGATTGTATATATATGGGTGATGTGGATATTATTGTTGGATGTCCTTGAATGGACTCAATCAATATCATTAATATTAATGCATAAACTAATTTTATGAAGCGTTGGTATGAGAAAAAAAAAAAACCACGAAGTGAATTATTTATCTTACTAAACAAGAAAGGCCCAAGGTGACATAGGAGGTATGATTGTTGGGAAACTCATTCCAGTATCTATAGACTCGTCGAATGAATAGTTCAGGATTGGATCGAAAGAAGATACTACAAATACCCTGAAGGAAGGGAAAAAATGAAGAAGAAATTACAGGGCTACATTCCTTAAAGGAACCATTAGTTGAAGAATCAAAGAAAGAAGAAACAATAGCTAAGGTTGTTTCAAATCACCACTCACACCACCCCAAGAAACAATAGTGATCGAGGCAAGGTCATCAACACAAGTAAAATTACTATGGACCAACATGGAACTTGAAAGGCACTCAATATAGAGGTACATGGAGAACTAAAATCATTGAATGAAGATATTTGAATAGCATAGTGGTAACAACGAACCAGAGGAGTAGCCATAATCATGATTGAGGTGGCAAGTCTAGAGTTCGACCCCATATCCACATTTCACTAGAATGCATGGATGCATGTTCTTGTATTCATTGACTACATTGCTTAGTAGTTCATATACATGGCTTTTGCTCATGTTTTGAAGATGGAATATGTGAAGGGGGATGGAATGTAATATACTTATGGAGGTACCTAGCGAGATACCTAAGGGAAGTAATTAATATATTGTGGCCATATTCATGGAATAGGCCCACTAGGTAGTTAGGTGGAATAATATAATAATAAGGGGTAGTTGGCATAGACCCTAAGGTATACTCAAGAAAAAATATGAAAAATTGTAATATATCTACATAGCTTGATAACATATTTGCAAAACCCTTAAGGAAATATAAGTTTGATAATTTCAAAATTTTAGTAGTATGAAAGAGAATGATTTTCATCAAAGTGGAGTTTTGGAGTTATAAAAAAATTAGGTGCAAGAATGTGTAATTAAACACATGCACACAACTTATTGTGTGGCATAGGCATGAGCGAATGAAGTACATTGTTAGGTCCTTATACTACTAGTGTAACCCCTTATTGTTATTATTATGACACCCTTATTATATTATTGTGCCCATGTAGTCCCCATATTGTTATTATTGTGCCCCATAAAAGCCCACTATTGTTATTATTATGCCCTTACATTATTATTGTTATGTTGGCTCTGATTATATTATGACCCCTTAGACTCTTATATATAGAAAGGAGGTCTTATCATTTGTATCATCCAAGAATTGTTCATTTGTGTAATGTAAAGGAGGTTTCCCCCTCCAAGAGGCTTATTTTGAAGGTGTTTATCTATCTTTTCTATCTTTTTGTGAGCTAGTTTTTTAACATTTGGTATCAGAGCTTTGGATTCTAGGGTTTCGCTGCTCCAAACAGGTTATTTCTGTGATGTTTCAGAATCTTAAAAAAAACCCATTTGAGTCAAAATCATTCTGAACTTCGGGTCCTAATTTCAGAGGTTGTCTCTCTATATTTTCGGAGATATGATATGAGGAAGTTAGGGTTTTTGTAGACTCCCAAATTACATTCCAAACAGGTGACCTGGGGAAAATCGTCATAACTTTTGTTCTGAGCATCAGATTGAAATTTCATAAGTTTCAGAAAGAGGACGGCCTATAGTTTTCTTTATATCAGTTTCAAGTACTACAGTCGAAAGAATGACACGTGGCACTTCATACAAGTTCGATCTACTAAACTAGTCTATAATCAAGTCACCGTGGGAGATTTGGCATAACTCGCCCTTGGAAAATTCAATCTTGATCAGACTGGCGGGATTAGAAAGAGGACTCACAGGGCTACTACAAGACGCAATTTCAGATATTCAAGATCTGCAGTTACATAGATACAACAGATTCAATATTGAGCTCTCACAAAGTGAAAAAAAAAAGGTGTGTAGTTTTTTTAAATTTTGCATAAGATTGGTTTGAAAAATTAGTTTGAAGGAATTCAAAGGGAATAGTGAAGAATTATTAGCATTAATTGATTCCCCGAAGAAATAAAATGGAAACACCTAGTAAGCAACCTGAAAGCTCTAGCATGATTCGTGAAGAAGAGGAAGAAATGCAACATGATATATCAAAATTACAAGACCAAGTACAACAAATTTCACTCTCACAAAAGGTAACTGAAGCCAAGATGAATGGTGTGGAAGCTAATATGAATGGTGTGCAAGTTAATATGGATGGCATGGAAGCTAATATGGATGGCATGGAAGCTAAGATGAATGGCATGGATGCTAAGATGGAAGAATTGAAGATAAATTTGAATAAGTTGCTACAAGAAATGGTTACTAATGGTGAAAGGGTAGTAAAGGAAACTCATGATGAGAACAAAAGAAATGTTAATCATGATTTCATAGACTCTAATGTTGGATTGAAGACCCACCATGTTCCAAAAATCGATATGAGGAAGTTTGATGGCAAGGATCCCGGAACATGGATACTACAAATGGAGAAATTTTTCGATCTCCATAATGTGAAAAACACACAAAAGGTACATATTGCAACTTTATATTTGGAACCAAATCAGTTTGTTTGGTATCGATGGCTTTGATTTCGTAAACAAATTGTCACTTGGGTAATTTTTACGGAAGAAATGATAGCACATTATGAGGATACAAAAAGCAACACCTTTTTTAGCCAATTGATAAATCTCAAACAAAAGGGTTCAATGATGCAGCACATTGAGGACTTCCAAAAATTGAACATAAGGGTAAAAGATATTTCAGAGGAGCATAGGATTGATATGTTCCTTGGGACTTTAAAGGATAATATCCAACATGAGGTCCGCCTTTGGGAACTTGATTCATTGGAGAAGGCATTCAGGTTAGCAAGAAAAATAGAAAGCAAAATTATGGCAACCAGGAAGCCTACCACTCACAACTATAAAGATGGAAGTGTTTTTGCCCCTAGCCTTCCACAACCTACAAGGTTGACACCACAACAATTGGAAGAAAAAAGAGAAAAATGGCTTTGTTACAGTTGTGATAGCAAATACACTAAAGGTCATAAGTGTGCTGAGAAGAAATTATTCTACATAGACTGTGAAGAGGAGGAAGAAAAGGAACAAGAAATGTCAAAAGAATAGGATATACTCCAGGAACAAACCCTAGATAAAGAAGAAATGGGTCCAACCATATCTTGTAATGCATTGGCTAGAATTACCACTCCTCAAACTATCAAGATAGAAGGACATATCAAGAAGAAAAAGGTAATATTGTTGATTGATTCAGGAAATACCCATAATTTTATTCATTGTAAGATAGCCAAGGAATTGAATTGCTTCCTATATTCAGCACAAGAGTGTCAAGTGATGGTTGCAAGTGGAGGAACTATAAATTGTTCTGGAAAGTGCCATAATATCAAGATATGCATGGGATAATATGTATTGAATATCCCAATGATTTCCATTCCAATGGGTGGTGTTGATGTCGTACTAGGAATTCAATGGATACAATCCTTATGTACAATAGCTTTTAATTTTCAATAACTTTTCATGAAATTTTGTGCGGAAGGAAAGGAATTTGAATTTAGGGGTATTGCAGGGAAACCAAGAAAGATAATCATCTCTAATGGTATGACAAAGCTTCTAAAGAAGGAACAATGAGGTGTAATGGCACAGTTATGTTCGCTAGAGGTTCCCACGTCGAAATCATCTATTTCTCCAAATCTCCAAAAAGTCTTGGACAATCATTCCAAGGTATTTGAGACTCTCAAAGGCCTCCCACCTATTCATGATCATTATCATGCTATTCATTTGATTCCAAGAAGTGTTCCTCCAAACATCAAGCGGTACAGATATCCCTATGCCCAAAAGAGTGAAATTGAATGTATGGTTGCAGAAATGCTAGAGGCTAGTATAATTCAACTTAGTTAAAGTTCTTTCTCTGCTCCAGTAGTATTGTTGCACAAGAAGGATGGATCGTGGCGCATGTGTCCATATTATAGGGAGCTCAAAAAGCTCACTATTAAAGATAAATTTCCCATTCTTGTCATTGATGAATTATTGGATGAATTGCATGGATCAATTTACTTCACCAAGTTGGATCTTCGTTCAGGATATTATCAAATCAGAATGAAGACTGAAGACATTATGAAAACAACATTTAGAACTCATGACGGTCATTATGAATTTTTGGTCATGCCTTTTGGCCTTACCAATGCACGTTCTACATTTCAAGGTTTGATGAATTCCATTTTCAAACCCTTCCTTAGAAAATTTGTGTTAGATTTTTTTGATGATATACTAATCTACAACAAGTCTTGGAAGGATCATGTTCAACATGTTGAGAGGGTTCTCAAACTATTGAAGGAGAAACAATTATATGCAAAAAAGTTCTAAATGTTTCTTTGGAGTACAAGAGGTGGAATATATGGGTCATATTGTAGCTCATGAAGGTGTTAAGTTAGACCCTAGCAAAATTAAAGCCATTAAGGAATGGAAAATCCCCACATCCATAAAGCATCTACGGTGATTTCTCGAGTTGACAGGGTATTATCGTAAGTTTGTTAAGAACTATGGGAGAATAGCAGCACCTCTAACAACATTATTGAAGAAAGATGCATTTTCATGGACTCCAGAAGCAATAAAGGCCTTCGAACATCTTAAAGAGGCAATGTGCCCAACACTAGTCTTAGCTACGTCGGACTTCACAAAAACCTTTATTGTGGAATGTGATGCTTCAGGAAATGGAATTGGTGTTGTTTTAATGCAAGATGAAAGACCCATTGCTTTCGAAAGTCATCCAATCAAAGGAAAGTATTTACACAAAGCTATTTATGAAAAGGAAATGTTGGCAATACTACATGCACTTAAGAAATAGCGACCCTACTTAATGGAAAGACACTTCAAGGTAAAAACAGATCATGATAGTCTTAAATACTTTTTAGAACAAAAATTATCCTCTGAAGAGTAACAGAAATGGGTCACAAAGATGTTGGGTTATGACTTTCAAATCATCTACAAAAAAGGGAAGCAAAATGTTGTGGCAGATGCACTCTCAAGAAAGGATGAGGATGTGGAAGCATTGTTTTGTGTTATTTCTATTATCCAGCCAGATTGGATAAATGAAGCAAGGGATGAATGGAAGAAGAACGAAGAAGTGTGGCCACTCATTCAAAAGTTTCAGAAGATCCCAATTCAAACAATATTGCCAGAACTTGATGAGGAAGGAAAAATCATATTGGAACCTGGAGCAATCATAGAAACAAGAACCCGATAGCTATGAAATCATCAATTTCATAGTATCTCATCAAGTGGAAGAACTTACCTGTTGAAGATTCCACGTGGGAGGACAAGAATTTTAGACAGAAGCATCAAGAAGTACTCAAGCGTTGAGGACAACACTTTTTCAAGGAGAGGAGCATGTTAGGTCCCTATACTACTAGTGTAATCCCTTATTGTTATTAGTATAACCCCCTTATAATATCGTTGTGTCCATGTAGTCCCCATATTGTTATTATTGTGCCCATAGAAGCCCACTATTGTTAGTATCTTGCCCTTACATTATTATTGTTATGTCGGCTCTGATTATATTATGACCCCTTAGACTCCTATATACAGAAAGTAGGTCTTGTCATTTGTATAATCCAGACATTCTTCATTTGTGTAATGTAAAGGAGGTTGCCCCTCAAAGAGGCTTATTTTGAAGGCATTTATCTATCTTTTCTATCTTTTTGTGAGCTGGTTTCTTAACATACACATGCATAGGATGCAACTAAGATCTAAGTGAATTAAGACTTGTATGTTGACATTGGATGGCCATGAGATTTAAGACTTTTTACTTAAATACAACAAACATAAAAGAGAAATAATTTTATATTAAGTTATGCTAAATAAAATCAAATATTTTGTGTTCATCAAATTATTACTTTTAAATTGAAACAAAATAAATGTTGTATTTTGTATTTACACGCTGTAACAACAAACCACACAAAAAATACTAGACTTCGAATAAGTTAATAGTATAATGCATTATATAAATTTTATGTTTGCATATTTACATCAAAATAAAACCAATTAGCAATTTAGGTTATTTTCTACAGACGAGGAAAATTCAAGTTGAAGTTAATAGGAAAAAGGACTAGATCACCTTTATCAACGTTGGAGGATAAGACTCCAGATGAGGTATGGACTAGTGAGAAATCTTATCTCTCACATCTCAGGGTATTTGGTTTGATGCATGTGTAGATACTCCAGAGTAGAAAAGAACCAAGTTGGATAGTAAATCTAAAAGGTACATATTTATTGGGTATGAAGATGGTTTAAAAGGTTACAAGATTTGGAACCTTTGAAGGTGCATTAGGGAGCGACTGTAGGGTTTTGAAGCAGCGATGGCAACCATGGAGAATCTGATCGGGCTTGTAAACAGAATACAGAGGGCGTGTACGGTTTTAGGAGACCATGGCGGTGAGGGTGCCAGTGCGCTTACCACGTTATGGGAAGCGCTTCCCACCGTGGCCGTCGTCGGAGGCCAGAGTTCTGGAAAATCATCTGTCCTGGAAAGCATCGTGGGAAGGGATTTTCTACCTCGGGTTTCAGGTATTGTGACGAGGCGCCCCTTGGTGCTACAGCTTCACAAAACAGACGACGGCCCAGAATATGCAGAATTTTTACATCTTCCCAATAAGCGATTCACGGATTTTGTTCTTAGACAACGCATGGAGGATGCGCGGCAAGTGTTTGACGAAATACCCCTGGCAGCTACTGCACTCTTCCACATGCAGCAGCGGTGTTGCCAGGATCTGGAGCAGGCTCTGCAGTCCCGAAATTTCATTGTTTCAACTTTGAATCCTCATGCAGGCAGCCGTGATTCTATTCATCACCAGGGTGGATCACTGACCTCCAGATCTGGCCTGGATCTACCCGATCCGGACAACAATCGAAGGAAAAGCCAAAATCCAGGAGATATAGAACCTCTCTCGGAGACGGAGTTGGATGGCTCAGATCTGACAAGAACCGAGCCACCCCAGAATGCCAAATCCGGGTTTCAAGTTTTTGTGAAGACGCCAAAAGGAACCACAATCGTGGTCTGGACTTCTGACAGCGACAGGGTTTCAGATCTAAAGAACAATATCGCCAAACAGACTGGCTACCCGGCTGAGGAACAACATCTGGTGAATGAGGGCAGATCGATGCAGGAATGCAGAACCATGCAAGGATACACCATCAAGTCAGGTTCCACAATCTTTCTCAATATGAGATTAAGAGGAGGAGCCGAAAATGCTGGAACTAGCTCGCAAAGCAATGGGTCATTTAAGGAAGCAGTGAAGGGCAAAGGAAAAAAGCCCACAGCCGTCACGGAACCTCCAGGCCAGTACATTGTAGACCAAATGCCGGAGAGCCCAGCTATCTCCATCGAAATACCAGAGGTAAAAAGTATATATTCAGATCTACAAAAAAATGCAGTTATTTGTAGATTTAACGGTTTTTGGCCTAGAACTGATGCATTGTATCAATGGATTCACTCGGTTTGGACAAAAAATTGCCAAATCTACCTATACCCCAAAGGGTTTTTTATAGTATGTTTTGAAACAGAGGAAGAAAAGGAAACAGTTCTCAACCAAGGGCCATGGTTCTGGGGCAGTGCTGGACTCTTTATTACCCCTTGGTTTCCTGATTTTGATGCTAACACCATGGTGGTATCAAGGATGCTAGTATGGGTGAGGATGCATAATCTTCCATTACATTTTTGGCATTCAAAGGTTCTAATAACAATCGGAAATACCTTGGGGAGAATGTTAAAGATAGACGTAGAGAGACACATAAAAGGAATATTTACTTTTGCCAGAATATGTGTCGAGGTAGATCTTAGTCGAGGACTACCTGAGAGCATCATCTTAAACTTCAATAATACACAGTGGAAACAACCTCTGGACTATGAGAATACAGCTTTCAGATGCCGGGGATGTCAACAAACAGGTCACTTGTACAATGCATGTCCAAGCCTCAACAAGAGCAAGCAACAACAAAGGAAGCCGAAAGGATGGCAGGATATAGATGCTGCATGGAAGAAGGTAACTACAGCAAAGAAAGAAGAACAAACTACAGCAAAGGATAAAAATCAGGACAATAAGGACAAGGAGATTAATGAGGAAAAGGAACAAGAGATCCAGATGGAAATAAACGGAAACAAACGAAGCCACAGTCCTGAAGGATCGGATTCGGATAAGGAGCAACCAATGAGTACGATGGAAAACCAGCTAGCCGTTATTGACTCCCCTCCCACCATGGATGGTTGGCGAAAAGTGGAGAAGAAGAAGGGTAGGAAGACTTAGGCCAGCTGGGGTTCCTTTGTTGCTGCTTTCCGGAAAAGCGGAGCAGCTCATTCTTTTTTCAGTCTTTAGGCAGTGTTGTACATTGCGGGCTGTATGATCATTTTTCACATAGCCAAATTGAATTCTTTATGCATCTGCTTGTAACTTTTTATCTTAATAAAAAGTTCGCTTTTTTTCTTTGGAAAAAAAGATTTGGAACCCAAAAACAAATAAGATTGCATACAATTGAGATGTAGTATTTAGAGAAGTGAAGGTTGTCATGAAATAAGAAGTCCTACTAAGGGAAAAGGAACGAGAGAAGATAGAGTTTGATCTGAAGGATGAAGAATCAGAATCCACAGAAGAAGAAGAACTGCACACTTTGGTTTTGAGGAGATCAGTTTAGGAAAGAATGCAGCCAGACAGTGTATACTCTATTTGATTTCCATTCAAATTGTGCTTGATATATTATTGTTGACAATCCTAGAATTATGAGGGAGGCAGTGGATTCATATGATGGAAAACTCTAGAAAAAGGTCATGGTTGAAGAAATGGTAGCCTTGGACAAGGATGAGGCTTGGGATCTGGTGGAGTTTTTGGATGGAAGAAAACCCAGATGAAAGCATAAGGCAAAGTGGATAAATACAAAGCTCGATTAGTATCAAACAGTTATTCCCATGTGTAGAGAATTGATTTTGGTGATATTTTTCTCCTATTACCAAGTTAGCTTCTAACAGATTACTTTATCTATTGTTGCAGCTTTTCATTTTGAGTTAGAACATATAGATGTGAAGACAACATTCCTACATGGGGATTTGGAAGAAGAGAACTACATGAAACAACCGAAAGGCTTTGTAGTGAAGGGTAATAAAAAACTATATGCATGTTAAAAAAGTCTTTGTATGGGCTAAAGCTATCACCAAGGATGTGGTATAAAAAAATGATACATATATACAAGGACTTGGCTTCATAATGAGAAAAGTGGATCAATGTGTCTTTTAAATTAGTTGGTGATCATGTTATTTATTTTGTCCCTTATGTGGATGATATGTTGTTGAATGGGAATGACAAAGAAATTATCCAAGATGTGAAGACCCAATAGTCCTCTAAATTTGACATGAAGGATCTTGGTGTTGAAAACTTTATTTTGGGCATGGAAATTAAAATAGATTGGGCAAAGAGGAAACTCTAGTTAAATCAAAGGAAGAATGTTGAGATAATATTACAGAGGTTTAATATACAAGATAGTAAACAAGTGAAGGTTCTTATTCCTGTAGTTGTAAAGTTATTTGCATAGTAATGTCCCAAGACATAAGAAGATAAAGAGGGCATGTCCCATGTTCCATATGTGAGTGTAGTAGGAAGTTTGATGTATGCGATGGTCTGCACCAAACCACACATTGCACAAGTAGTGGAGATATTTAGCAAGTTTACGTCCAAAATAGGCAAGGAGCATTAGACAACAGTAAAGCGGGTTTTAATGTATTTGTGTGGCACTAATGATTATGGTTTGTACTACCAAAGAATACCATGATTGGACATACGTGGCTTTGTTAATGCAAATTGGGCTGGAGATATGGATCACAAAAGATCTACAAGTGGGCATGTGCTTAACCTATTTGGAGGAGAAATCAGTTGGATGAGAAAGAGACGATATGTAGTGGCACTTTCAACTATAGAAGTTTAATACATGGCAGCCACTCATGCAAGCAAGGAAGCAGTTTGGTTACAAAGATTGTGTTCAGGTGTGGGTTGGTACAACAAGCTATAAAGTTAGATTATGATAGTCAAAGTGCAATTTTCTTGGCAAAGCACCTTGCTTATCATTCGAAGACAAAGCATATTGATGTTCAGTATCACTTTGTGAGGGATATGGTTGAAGACAAAAAGGTGTTTCTAGTAAAGGTGGACACTTTAAAGAATGTTGCAGATGCATTGACAAAGTCTATGAGCACTGAGAACTTTTCTTGGTGTAGAGAAACAAGGGGCGTTATTGCCTTAGATTAGTGATTGTGTACTCATGCACCCCCCTTTGTGCAAAGAAAACAACAAGCAGGAGAATGTTGGGTATATGTTACATTCTTTGCATTTTTTCCCATGGCTTTGTGCATCGTGGTTTTTCCCAAGGTTTTTTAGATCTGTTCAAAGGAACTATGGCTATATTCTAATCCAAAGTTAATGGATTAGGGGTTTATAAATGCTTTGGCATATATATAATGTATTGTAATCTTGAACTAAAAATAGTGAACAACCAATTTAGTTTTCCCAATTTGGGTTCTAGGAGAAAAATATTTGTTCATATTTATGTGATTGTCATAATAGCTTTTTCTGTTTTTTATAAGAATTCATTTGTAGGCATTATTTGTATAGGGTTAAAACCTACATAAGACAAAATACTAGTGTTGTGAGATCTGTGCTTGGACTTCTTAAGGTTTAGGCTAGAGACTAGCAAGCTTTCCGAGAAGAGCTTCCTTGTGCAACATTATTGTGTTCCTATTTGCATTTGGAGACATGTCTAGCTTAGGGATGGCTTCAACCCTTTTGAACAAAATTTCTCTTATCTAAGTGTTTCCCACTAGGAGAAGCTTTGAGTGGAGAAAAATAGGCTTCCTCCTTATGATTAGCAAATGCAGCCATGTTATCTATAAAGGAAGGATGGGTCCCGACATTTGACTTGACTATTACCAAGGTAAATAATGGTTAGGGAGACTAGGTTCCAACTAGCAAACTAGTGTATGTTTCTACTCTAGTGTGCGACTTGCAACAAATACATTAATCAACTCTAGCATGGGATAGAGTTTCTTTGAACATAGACAATGGTGGATAGCGTGAATCCTAGCCACTAAGGAATATGCTACATGACCACATCATTCAAGCTTCCAAAAAGTATGATCGAGGGGATTATTATCATCCCCACCCATGCTCAATTCTTGCCAACGACATGTTGAGCTCTTAATGATTAAATTGTTGTAACAATTTTGAGCCTTATGTTGACAAAGCTTCAAACTTTTGCATTATCTAGTTTACCCTAGGTCCATCCTCAAATAAGGGGAAGTGTTTGGCAAATTTCCATTAGGTGTGTATTTTGCAAAAAAGAAAAGGAAAAAAGAAAAACAACACAAGAAAAATAATGATAAGTACAAATAGAGTAAGAACAAGGCCAAAAATAACAAATAACTGTAGAAAATGCAACAAAAATGAGACAAACTAGGTTGTAATAAGACACCAAAATCTATGATCTTTTTGTTCTCATAATACTAAAAGAATAATATAGAAACAAGATATTCTCTCACTGTATAAATGATAATAACACAAATTGAAGCAAGAGAATGGTACCATCATATTGCATTCAAAAAAATTCAAAAATAAAAGTATCAACTACACAACTTTAGTGAAAAACAACAACGAGACAACATAAAAACAAAAAACAAAAACAAAAACATTGATTATTTAAAAGAAAACAACAATTTTATTATACACTAACTAATAAAACATTAATACATAATAAATCATGCATAACAAAAAAAACAACAAATGTTACCGAAAAAAAAATAATAATAAATAAATTTAAAAATTTAAAAAATTTAAAAATCCACATAAACCTATAAATAATACCATTCCCCACACCAACTTTAAGATATTGAATCCTAAACCACGACCCTATCTTATATAAGAAAACAAATTTAAAACTACAACCAACCCACCACCTTTAAAACAGGTCTAAAAACACCTAAAAAGGCATAAAAAAAAATACAACAAAAAAAACTATTTTCGACCCAGTGAAAACCATTAATACCAATGCACTTCCCCAAGAAAAAAGAAAAAAAACCGAACCGTTTAAAACATAAAACAATAAATCGTTCTATAACCAACCTATTTCTAACATATTATAGAAGCATTAAACAATACCACTATCTAATAAATAAAATATCTAACCCCACTCTTGAAAGGTAGAAGAGACGAGACATTTGACATGAAAGTTAATTCGATCAACTAACCTTCAAACCAATATTAAAAAGTATGTTATACATGCCCATAACACGTGGGCCATGATAATTGATGAAATATTACCAATAACTTACGAAACAAACACAAAAGCAACAATATATACGGCCTCACTTAATTATTGATATAGCTTGTAAATGTATTGCGAAGATAATCAATTTTAAATCGGTAATGCTCAAAATACGTTGCAAGTCGAGAGGTAACGAAAAATAATTTACATTTAAAATATAAAATAAATTAGCTTAGATTTATTTAACTTTAAATTTATCATGTGTTGAGAGGATTAAATTTTTCAAGGTGTAAATTTTTTTTCAAATTCCACACTCTAAAAAGAAGTTTTGCACTTTGAGGGATTTGATCTCTCTCGACGCATGATATATCCAGAGTTAGATGGATCTAGGTTGATTGTATCATATACATTGAATTTGGATAACTATATTTAAATTAATTATTTTTATTTTTAGATTTTTAAAGTTTTTTTTAGACGACATGAGTAAGATTTCAAATTTGATGACAGGCGGTGACACATCATTGGGCTGTAGAATGCGCCTCTCGGCGCAACAAGAGAGAAATGTAGTGTAGTCGGTTATTAGTTTTGTCGCTAGGCACGAGACTTTTGGATTTTAATTTTCTTAGTTTTTTATTTTTTATTTTTTTAAGTCAAATAATATTTATATTATTAGTTTATAAAAAAAAAGTATAAATAATGTTTTATGCTTATTGATGTGTTATTAGGAAACCAAATTGGTAGCATAGTAGTAGAGCTTTTGTCTATTTGAACAATTCAAACTTGATAACAAAACCAATAAGATAATGTAGTATAGACAGTTAAATAATATACTGACAAACTTAAAACTTTCAACACCCAAGATTATAGCCAAGCTACCACTTGAATATATAACAAAAATGAAAAGGAAATACATCTATCTAAATGGAGAATCAACCTCATTAGTCTAATGTATGTTGTCCTCCTCTTCAAAGGTAGAGAACTCCAAGTCTGCAAGCTTTTTGTCCATGAGTGAGACTGTATCGATCAATTTCCTCCTTTGCTTTTGCATTTCATCATGCACAAACATATTTCCTATTGGATTTCAAAGCACTCCAGTAAAACTTTGCCCATGATGATCTTTAGTTGTCAATATATATCGATTGTTTCCATATATCTTGTTTGTTGAGTTTTATATTCCCAATGTCAAGCACCCATCCACTAACCTCCTCCTCTACCTCATCATATATAATAAACCTTCTCCAAATTTTGGCCTCTAATTTTGCTTCTTTTATCTCTTTGCAAATTTTAGAAGGGGTGGATTGCAAATACACAATAACAAACTACTTTGCCAAAATTTGGGTGTGTAAGTAGGAGGAGGTGTGTTGAAATTTTCTCCCTTCATGCCCCCCAGAGCAAGCTTGACATACCATAATCACAAGAGGCCCAACCAAATGCACAAAGCAAGGAGGGGATAGATGATTGCAAATGAAAAAGACTTTTGGGGGACCTTAACCATAAGCTAGGAAAGGTGGAAGGAATCAAGGGACCTCGATCCAATTAACACAACCTTAAGGACAAGAGAGACCAACAAAAATAGGACTCTAAAAGGACCCATGTTGAACCAGAGTTGATAGAGACAACAAACAGAGAGTTGAAACGAGACACGAATTTCAGAGAAGAACCAGTAGGGTTTAACTCTCGACTAGAAAAAACCATGAAAATTGAAATGTTGGAGGATTAGAGACATATCTATCAGTAGCAAAGAAAATTGTGAAAAAGCAGGAGCCCAACTTAAGCAATATGAAAGAACTAGGACTTGAACTAGAAGCCACGGAGTTGAGGGTCTAGAGAATACTTTGAGAGGAATCAATTGTATCCTTTCTTAGAACTACCTAAGACTCGAGAAATTGCTCGTGACAAATCCACTGACAAGGTTTTATGTTTCTAAGCTATATGTGTTTGTCGTGATCCCAAACAAATCTAACACCTCCACATACTGTCAAGTGAATCAAACTGAGGAAAGCATCTACCATGAGTTCCACTAGCCCAAGATATGGAGCTAGCTAAGAACAGGATGACGTTCCAAGTCACAAAGCAAGTTCTTGATTCAAATGAGCAACCCAGATATATGCAAATTACACCAATTAACTAGAAGTTGAGTGGATTTCTTACCAAATGCCTTCAAAGAGTTCAAAACCCTACACTCATACCTTTGTCATAGCCATGAAACTATTCGAGACTCATCCATCTGCAATGGAAAGATGGTTTTATGACGAGGAATCCTCTACGTTAGACCACTAGACCATTTCCAAAGTTTATAGTTAACATCCCTCATGCACATGACAGGGTAGTAATTTCCAACTCCAAGTGGGTGTGAGAACAAGCTCCGCCACCCTCGACCATCACATTTATTTATTGCCTCTCATTTTTCAAGGAGTATCACTAACCATGGGAAGACTTGGTTTTTATTTATTATTAATTTAATTTCTTTATTTTAATTATTTTCTTGTTGGCTTCTTTTGTTAGTTATATTTATGTGGTTTTGAATCATTGAGCTTCATACAAGGAGTATCTTAAGAATACACTTTATCATTTGTTGTTTTACGTCTTGTGGGAAATTATTTTATCATTTCAAAAATTATTTTTAAAAAGGTTTATCTCTTTACTAGTTAACTTTGTGAGTATGATGTTTGTTGATGTGATAGGGATTGGATGTGTTGCTTATGGGTTGATGTTAGTTAGATTAAATGACTTATTGGGCACTCCTTACAAAGAGCCAACTACATGGTCTCCATTAAATTGGAGGTACAACATAGAAGAAGACAATGAAGACGCCTTTATTTCTTTAGTAGACATAGGTGCAGAGACATTTTCCCTATGTTGATAAATTCAATTATCAAGATTTCCATTGCTTTTTTGTAAGATTGAGTTTCACCAATAATAAAAAGGAGTACATGATCTATGGGTAGGTGTTTACCACAAAACCTACCATTAAGAAAACCATATCAGTGGCAAAACATCAACCCATTAGCAACATGTTATTTCAAATTCAAAAGGAGATATATCCTACTAGAGTTTATACATATGAACTTAGCCTCAGAATAATTGGCCAGAAGCCAAAATTGTTATGAATAACAAGTTTAGCACCCGTACAAATTTTGAGATAAAGCATAAACAATAAACTAGGGAGAAGGTGAGGTTTCCACCTTAATAGGTTTGGTTGTTGCATCACCCAGAGAAACTGAGGGCAACCTACGAGTCGAGCCAATCTCAATTGGAGCAATCCTTTCTTCAATGTTAGCCAACTGGAGTTGAATTTCCTCAAGCACCACCATAATTATGTCCAAGCCACATGAAGATCCATTGGGGCCTTACTAAGCCATTTCTTCATGTGTCAATGCCAATAAATTGTGTGAAAATATTGATTATGATGACCTCCCATGTGCCCGATATCCAATATCCATGCAATGAGTTCTCCCACTAATTCTATGTCCAAAATATATTGACATTCAAGCATGATGTCGTCTTTTGCATTCGATAATTCCTATTGCACTTTGGGTGGAGTTTGAGCATGATATAGCCAAGTAGAAGACTTAACACAAAAATGAGTTTGTGCACTACCTAGGAAGCCACGACCATTGCCACCCCATCTGCATTGAGCTCATTGCTGCATCATGGCAATAGAAGCAACGAACAATAATTTCTGATAGAATGACTAAGCCACTGAGGGGCGAAGGAGATGTGACCAAGAATAAATTTTAATGCCCTTTTAGAAAGTCAACAAGGTTGAAGGTTTAATTCCTTGGTTAAAAGCCCTTGTAGATAACAACAACAAGAAAAGGGAGAATGAATAGAGATCCTTGGTGGGGATGTTGAAATGGGGGAGTAATTACTGAGCAAATTCATCATAGGAAAGGTAAAAATCTGGATGATAGGTAAAGCAAGCAGGAGGAGCGGAGTTTGGAGAGCGGTGAGTAGATTCAAGCAAAGGAAACAAATTATACATGTGCTTTCTCAACTTATGGAGTAATGGGAGGTGGTGAGGTGTTATAAACACTGACTCATTTGAGGGATCAATTAATGTTGTTGGTTGGCTATCTATGTCCACTACACACATTGCTCATGGTGATAATAACACAAGCCTTTGCCACCCTTGACATTATAGTAGTCATCGAAAAATCAAGATTTCATAATTGCATAACTTGCTTTTCTTTTAAGTTATTTTTAAATAAAATATCTAAAAACTTTATTTAATACAATTAATTTTATTAATTATCATTATTATTTTTTAATATAAAAATAATGATGGATTATTTATATTTATATATATGAGAATGATTATTTACTATATTTAAAAACTCTAATAACTACAAAATTTTAAAATTACCATATAAACTTAATTTATGTCAATGTGTGTTTCTCTTGTCTAATAGTAACATCCATCAACTAATAACTTACATACATTACATAAAGCTTATACATTATATGAATTTTAGATATAATAAGTTCACCTACCCACAATCATAAAAGAAAAAGAATGCAAACCCAAGACAAAAGGGATCTTGATACACACAAGTACAATAATTTGTTTCTTTGGATATGTTACCAAACATCACAATTTTATGAAACTTAAAGACTTCTTTTAATAAATTTAAAAAAAAAAATGATAAATTTTTAATTTATTTTGTAAATAGTGTTTTAGCGTAATTATGTTGATATAAATTATGATATTTAATATGAAATAAATCTTAAAATAATAATTAGTTATATATATATATATATATAAAAGTTTTTCTTTAGTCAAAGAAAAATTCTATGTAACTTAGTTTTTCAAAGTCTATAATTTATTATTTATCATAAAAGGATTATAGATTTTGATATTATTTATCATAAAAGGATTATAGATTTTGGTTTATCAACTAAAGATATTAGGAAATCTACTAATCAACATCAAATTATCATAGATTAATTATTACAACAAAGAATATATTTATTCTTTGAATGTTTAGGATGAAAATTTTAAGGTGTTTTTGGTTCAGAAGGAGGAAATGTTTTCAATATTGGCATGAATTTCCCTAAGTTGACTAACTTTTCTCCATCTTCTTAGACCAATGCCTTAATTCTCTTGCGCCTTTTTTCTATCTTCCTTGACCATCTCGATGGGACCTTTAGAAGATTGTCTATGGACTCCTCAAAGGGGAACTGAAGAACTCGAACTAGATTGAGTGTTATTGTTAGATGGTTTAGCGTGGATTATGGATCTTTATTAAGGTATGACTTTGCTAGATCAATCATGCATGGAACATCAAAATCCATTTCTTTTAGGAGGTCTTCAATTTAATCCTCTTCCATTACTGAACTAGTTGGCTCCTTTGGAAGAGAATTTTGCAGATTAGCTTTTGGATTATTTTTCTCGAGCTCTATTGCGGGTGGCAAAGACTTGGGAATACCTCCAACAATTGACTAGGGGACTAATTGATTAAATTCTTGCATCGGGATCTTGTCCAAAGAGGAGAGAGATGCAAACCTATTTCCACATCTGGGGGTTTTACCAAAATGTATGGCTCTCTAAGTTCTCAAATGTTGAGAAATCAATTAGGGTAGCAATTGGGGTGATTTATCTTTACTTGATAATTGTTTGTGAAGGTATGTTGGCTTCTTATTACTTTTATTATGTTCTTTTCATCAAACAATTACCAAAACCATAACCATGAAGATCACAAAAAGACAATGAACACAAGATGTAGGCTCCAAGCTAGGGAAAAACCCCTCCAAGGGGAAAACCCAGTAAAATATTTTGTTCTTATAGAATCATATCAAATGAAAAATCCAAGACCTAAACACCAAGACCATGACCTCCCCCAAGACCCAAGTCAGCCCTCCTTCCAAGATCTTCCAACAAGAAAAAGTCAACTCAAGTCAAAGCCTTCCAAATATGGTCAAATTTGAAATTTTTGATGCATGCAATAGAATTTCGGACCTGCAGTAGGTTTGCAACTTCAACCCCTGCAACTTTGCACGTGTGAGATATTTAGGGCAAAAAATTTGATTCTTCTTCCTTCTCTCTCTCTCTCTCTCTCTCTCTCTCTCTCTCTCTCTCTCTCTCTCTCTCTCTCTCTCTCTCTCTCTCTCTCTCTCTCTTGACTTCTTGCTTTTCTTCACTTGTAATTCGCTCTTCTTGGCACAAAAATCAAAATTTGCTTGCATGTCTCTAAATGGGGTCGAATTGTCCTCTATTAATACACATCCAGGCGATCGAATGGGTCCCTTCCAGGGCCGACTTGTCCAGGAAGGATCGACTTGTCCAGGCAGGGTCGGCTTGGTATTATGGGGACAAATTTGACATTTTTGACTAAAATATTTTTTTTCCATCTATTTTTAAAAGTCCAAATGAGACTTGAATCTAGTACATTAAATAGACTCATGGCAAACATTATTTAGACTCAAAGAACCCTGTAAGCATGAAGAACATGCTTGACCTAAATAACCAATTGACTTGAGCATGAAACCCATGCTTGAAAAATAATATTATTTTTCTTCTTTTGTTTTTACAAGAAATATATAATGATACATATATGATGACAATTATGAAGACCGAAACTAGTTACATTTTCCAACACTCCCTCTTAACTGGGGAGGTATTCGTAATTACACAACCGGTACAAGGACACTCTCAAACTGAAATATTATCATAATAAGAGTCATATTAATAAGCCATCATCAAGCATCAACATCATGACCAACATTATCAAATTACAATATAGAAATGCCTTGACTAACAAGCTCTAACTCTCAACTAGATTAGAGCATAATGTTGGAAGGCATATAAATGGACACCAACACCACAAGCTCTTCAAGGAACATACCCCATCTAGATGTTCACCAAGTATGTCCTTCCAAGACTATTCTTATATTTTATTCCCAATCCTTGAACAATATCGGTCCTTTTTTACTACTCTTATCTTGGATACCCTGCCAAATCCTCAAAGAGTATATGTCCATGTTACTACTTCCTACCTTGGATTCTCAATCCTCAAGGAGTACCAGTCCCGGATTCTTATCCAATCCTCCATTCTCTCTCCGAGTGCCTTCACTAACTTATTATTATTAATCTTGGTCTAGTGCGTGACACATGGATAATATAGTGTCCCACATCACTCCCTCTCAACTAGGGAGGAGTTACCCATTCCCTCTCAAACAGGGAGTAGCGTAACACCCTCATCCCACATCTACCCAAGTAACCGACCAATCGGGGTAAACATGTGACGAGAAGTTACTATGATATGATTTGACTCCCTATGTGTCATTTAAGGAAGTGGAATCGACGGAAACACACCACACATACCTTCCACATTGGCAACAAAACTCTCATGAGCCATCCCAACCACTCAGGTAACTAGCCCCTAAGACCAACTAAATTTTTAGACCATTAAACCCACTAACGCTCCCTTTATATGGACATGCATGCGTCCAGAAGCCTCCAGACGCTCCCATAGCATGGGTATGCATATGTCTAGGGACTTTTCTCCTCTGACTTGTGACAGCGACTTCGGGATTTATGCCACTTTTTCAGGCCTAGAGCCCATGTCACTACCCAGAACTCAATGAAAATTTTAGAATTGAAAACTAACAACCGAATAATGATACAAATGAAATTACTTGATCAAGGACATGACTGGACCCCTACTAGCCACAACATGCATTTCGTCAAACATATCATAAATATGTAATCTACAAGTTTAAACAACATATTTGAGCATAGGGGTCTCATACTTATCTGATAATCGCTAAGAAGCATTGCTCCCTTATATCATTAGTTGCATTATCATCTATTAGGTCATGGATACATTTTTCATTGATTTACAAATCAAAACATGAGGAAAGCCATACATAATCATTATCATAATACATGCTTATAACCAGCATAATAACAACACAAATATCAAGTATACATCAGCCATAGAATCCACATATAAACCAGTACATTTACACATAAGATACCAAGGCAAGAACCTCTTATTAATAAATGCAAAATCCAACTCGGTATGGGACAACCACGTTCCACCTGGCCATAGATTGGCCGAGTTAGATCTCTCTTCAGCCAATCACCCATGTGCCACATTCCAAGCATGAATGTGGGACTTAAAACCAAACTCAACCAGAGCTTCCCGAGGCTATACCACCTCACCCTCATCAATAGAACCAGTCTTTACCGCAATCCACACTAGATCACTAGTCCAACACAATAAACATGTAATAGCAGGCTTTACCATGATCTCCACTAGTCCACTTGGCCAAAACAAGCAAGGATGCCACTAGATTTCTCCACCTAAACCGTGAGGAATTTTCCTGTCTCCTAGTCTCTCGAGCTTTACCGCAATCCACACCGGATCACTAATCCCTAAACCGAGACTCCACCATCTAGGCTTTACCATATATCCTGTCATTCACCAACAAGAATTTGTAGGCCTAATCAAGGGAAACCACCTCTAGGATTTACCATATGTCCCACCATTAATTGGTTGAGGATTCTTGGGCCCACTGAGGCACACAATACCTGCATTACAACAACCCACAATCTGGTTCAGGGGTCATTAGGGTAGTGGCTTTACCACAATCCATAGTCTAATTCAAGGATCACTAGGCCATGTGTTCTTTCTTTCGAAGATCCACCTCACTCAACTTTGAATCCATTCAAAAATCCAACTCAACCAAAACATGAGAAAGCCATCACACCATGGCTATCCGGAAATGGCAAGGCTAGGCTGAAAATAGTCTCACACCTAGCAAAACCCATGCCATAATAGGAAAGAACCAAATGCAACACCATGCATGCCAAATATAGCAAGGAAAACATAAATTACAATTGATACCTGCAAAGAATCCTATTGTAGTTGCTTGAACATGCTCCTCCTTGCTTGCTCCTTCCTTTCTCTCGCCTCATTTTCCTTTCTTGATCCAATGCTGAGCAAAAGCTTGCCAACTAAACCGCGGAAGCCTTTTTACCAATGAGGCCTCTATTTTCTTCATTTTCCATTATTTTCCTTCAATTTCCTCCTCACATGCAACCTGTGACCTTTCACCTTCCTTTTCTCCTAATTTCCTTTATTTTCATAAATAAAATGCCAATAAATGCATCATGCCTTTCCAAATCCTTTGTCATTGCCTTTTCCAATTTCCTTAGCCATAATAACCGAAATGAACACCCACTAGGATGTTTTCCCACCATTCAGCTTGGAATACGTGTCCCATGACTGTGGTTTTATATGTTTATATTTACATGGATTTTTATCCAAGGTTGTTACATAACCCTCCCCCTTCGGGGAACATTGTCCTTGGTTTTCAATGACACCTATAACCAGAAAGCTTGCTAAAAACAAAACATACTACCCATGGAGCTTTATAACATAGCTCGTTGTAGTATTCACAATGACCATCTACTAAAACATGACAAACATATTGTTTACTAGAGCTTTATAACACAACTCATTACAGTATTTACAATATAACCACATATACACACATACATATTTTCTTCACCCAACAAATAATCATATTTTCTATGGAGCTTTATAAATACAACTCGATATAGTATTTACAATAATACACACATATACACATATGCACATTTGCTCAACCAACAAATGAATGGGTACCATGCCTGCATCCGCAACAAGGGAATTCAGAGGCTCACACCTTTACCCTCAAAGTAATACCATGATTCACCTCCTTCCCGGGAATTCGAGAATCCACTGCCAAAGTCAAAGCTACATCCAATATCCAGTGTTATAATCTTGTGCCACTTGTCCTCTTCATGAACAGTTACCGGCTCATTATTCTAGGGCGCACTCCGAATGTGCATTTGATTCCATCTACCAATGCTAATGACCAAAACAAATCCATCCCTGGCCTTTCCTTCTCTTCTACACAGTCCCTCAGGTAATCCGGTCACCCCTTCCGTGCAGTCAGTCACCTTCCAAGTTCCCCCGCATCCCCTATCTTGGGTGATCCATCCCTTGGCAAGGCTTCCTCACATCGGAAGTTCAAACAACCAAGGCATATACCTGCCTCAAAACCATCACACCAGTCATAGCATGCTCATGGAAAACAATGGACACTATTGGGTACCAGTGTCCCATAATGGCCCTGCTCCTGAAGTGATTTACTAGCATACTACTGCATGGTCCAATTCCTTTCATTAACGTTGCTAATTCTTGCAATAAATTTCAACCACCCAACCGGGCATTTCATGCTTTCCTATACCAAGCACATAATTTCCATTAGATTCAAAATAAATTGAAATAACTTCAAATCATACCTCATTGGTGGCTCGTCAATAAGGTATACTTGCAATTCTGCTCGCTTCCTGTCACAACAAATCAAACTAGTTGTTAGATCAAATCATTATGTATAAACATATCACATCAGGTTAGCCCAAAACACAACCATCATAGATCGAAATTATAAATCGCATGTAACCATCATAAACCATAATCATAGATCACATGTAATCATCATAGACCAAAATCATAAATCACATGCATAATAAAACTAAAATAAAATGCAGATACTTATCCTTTAATCAATCCTTAGCTTCTACCTTTGTCCGAAAACACCCAGTGCCTTCTCCTCAACCATGCGCACATACACAGTGTGTGCATCACACACATACAACCACGCATGACATACAACACCATGTAGTACATGCACCTACAACTGACATACCACACATACCCAGTGTACAACACAAAACAATACATAATCCTACATAATGTGTGTACCACAACACAATACATACACCTACACCCGGTGTACAACACAACACAAATACGTACACAGACAACAAGACTATGACTACATATGTCATGATACCATGACTACACAATGCACATACATAGTACTCCATGTACACAACACAACATGCATGAAATGCACATAATACTACATCTACAACAATACCATATGTAGAACATGTTCACAGTATCGCCTATACACAACACCACATGTACAACATATACACAGCATCACATGTACACGGCACCACCTGCACAAAACCTACACAACGCCACATGTACATCATACCACTTGTACAACGTGTCCACAATGCCTTATGTACACAACACCACATGTGCGACATGTACATGACACCACATGTACAGAACACGATGTGCACGACATGTACACAGCACCACCTGCACACAACACCATGTGTACAACATGTACACAGCAGCAAACGTTCACAGCACCACCTACACACAACACCATGTGTACAACATGTACACGACAGCAAATGTTCACAGCACCACTTGTATAATCATGCACACAACACCATATGTACATAGCACCACATGTACAACATGCACACAACATCATATGTACATAACACTGCATATACAACATGTACATAGCACCCTATATACACAACACTTCATATCCAACATGCACACAACACCACATATCCATCATGTGCACAGTACAATATGTACACAGGACCGCATATCTAACATGTACATAGTACCATCTATACCCAACACCGCATATGAAAACATTCACACAACACTATTTGTACCACTCTGCACATAAAATTGCATACACAACATGTACACACACTATATATATACACAACACCGCATGCGCACAACATCACATATGCAACATGTACAACATATACAAAATATGTAGAACAGTAGTACCACACATCCAAAACCACATCGTCTCTACAAAGCAACCTTGCTTCCAGCGTTTTATCTGTGTTTTTCCCAACATGTCGCAAACCACACCGCTTTCATTTCGTTGATGTATCCCTCGGAATTACCTATCATAACATAAACAAAGGCATAATACAAGCATACAATATCAATTCATATCCACATGATATTGACCTTGTATATTTGTCATGACTACAATCCCCACTTGATTACCCATAAGACCAGGAACCTCGTCATGTCATTCACTTGTGTAAGCAATCATTCCTCCACAAGAATGATCCCTAACAACCTTGTTGGACAATGACATAGATACATATATTAGCATAAAACAACCATGATCATGTTAGACAACGACATACATACGTATATAAACATCAGCATAATCATGATCATAACATAATTACCAGATAGGATAAGGTAAAGGTTAAGAGAACTCCCTTTATTTGTGCAAACCATGCACATCATTGAGAACAATCATTCCCAACACAGCCAAGGCATATGGCACCTCAAATCCATTTACTTCACCTTTCATGTTACCTTTCTCATTACCATACTACCACCAATGGATCTAATCAATCCTACCAATTTGTCATATTCTTACCTTCAAATTCCCTTACTCATGCACCGAGCTTCATTTGGGTCCTACATTACCTGCTAGGTTTCATTCAACTCTCCCTAAGCTCCATTAAATTTCCTCTTTCCCAACCAATTCACAATACTCTAAAACATCAAATGCAAGAATCAAAAGCAACCAAGAATAAAACCATGAAAACGAATAGAGATACGACACCATAAACAAAGCGGTATGGCCATACACCAGACGTAATCAAAGCTGCAATCAAGCACAACAAATCACAACAGATCGAAAGCATAAGATTAACAATAGACACCATGGCTCAATCCCATGGTTCCAAAAAAAATCTCTACTTGAGCCTTATTCAAGTTTCATGGAAACCTCTCTTGCCATGCAACTCCCTTCATCACCCTACCATAAACACATAATTGTCAGTGTATAAATAAATATAACATTACACCAGTTAGCTTATCTTGTTATGACAAGCATGTTGCCTTGTAGTTGAACACATATGTGCCATGTCTCAAGGGACTCCAATTCCCTTGATAGATCTAGCTATAACTAGACACCAGTTGTTATACCTGTCAAATACATGTCCATGAATATAACACATATCCACGGAATCTCAGACAAGATTGGAGTTAAGAAGAATTCTTGTATGTAAAGCACTCATTCGTTTGGAATTGTGGTTTCCAAACATAGCCAAAGGAATCCTCACCCAATTCCCTTCTTTACCTTTTTATCTTGTTGCAATCAAGTCTTACTATGTACTATCACATCACCTCAATGTTAGTTATATAAACACATCAACTATTACCTTGTCAAGTTAATACTAAGCATGTTGCTCTACAACTACTCACACATGTCAGTCTCACATTCCAAGGATCAAGGCATGATGTATATTAATTTGAAATCAACATTTACTAAGTCTAACAACCATATCATAATCAACAATCAACTCACATTCATCAGTCATAATAAATAACGCTACAACTATCACCTACTTACACTCAATTACATATCAATTGTCTCAACATATATGTATTAGTACAACCATATTAAAACAAAATCATTTCAGCAAGAAATATTATAGACACATACTCATATAATTCAAGTGATGAAACATTCACACAACAGATAGACGACATAATAAACACTAAACACTCAAACACCAAATAAACGACAGAGTTAAACATTCAAATACCAAATATACAACATAAGAAAACCCATACCTTAATATATCTCAGGGGAGGATATCTTGTCTGCACAATCAATCTAGATTAGCACGATATAACTTCACAACATATCAACTCAAACATAAATAAAGTCATGATATCTATAACAGTAACTAGCTAACATGTTCACATCATAAACTCATAAACAATTTTCATTCATGCATAACAATCACACATGTAAGATCGGTCTAGATTAATACAACACAATGTCACAAATAAGTCAACTCATACCTGAATGTCATAACCCTAACCATCAAGTTAACTAACATATAACAACAACAAATTAACATATAACATACTCATCAACAACATATAACATAATCATCAAGTTAAATATCATATAACAATCAACTGTTGAAAATAGAAACAAGAAATAATAAAAAAATAGAATCCATAATATTCCAATTTTAATTTGTCCTTGAATTAAAATTGTGAATTAAAAATCGAATTTAGTCTCACCATCTGCTTGAAAAATAATTAATTAATTCATTATGGATTAATTAGTTGGAGAAATTCAAGTTAGAAGTCTTTCTGAAGTCATGCAATAGTTATCCCTTAAATTAAGGAGATTATCCCTTAATTAAGGAGATAAGATTGAGTTATATTTGAGTTGTAATTAGTTAGTTCAGTTTACTAAGTTAAGTCTAGTTAAATTAGTTCCAAACTGTTTGAGGAACTAATTGTGAGTTATCAATCAGTTAATGCATGCATGCATCCAACTAGTGTACTCTAGATAACTGAAGATTCTCTCATCAGTAACTCATGCATGTCTATTCTGAGAAAGACCCAGTTGAGATTAAAGACAAGGACATTGTACTATCAGTTGCATGTTTTCTCCTATCAAGGAAACTCATGCATGCAGAAGGAACAAGGTTCCTTGAGGATTGTGCAGTTCTGACAGTGTGTTAGAGAAGTGTGTGAGAGCAGTGTTACACTGGGTGAAGGAGATCATCCCAGAGGTAATTGCGCAAGGAAATAGGAGCTTGGAGGGCAAAGAGGAAGGCTTGTGAGAAGCTTTGATTGCCTGTGAGCATCCAGGAGGATTGTACTGAGAGATGGCTAGTTGTGAGAGCTAAGGTTTGTATAATTCTGATGTATTTCCACCTTGTATAATAATACAGATAGTGGGGTTTTTCGCTGAGGCTTTCCCCTGAGTATTTTCTGTGTTTCATGTGTATTGATTCTTCTTCTTCTGGTTATGTGTTCAGCTCGAATCTTGCTCAATCTTTAAGCTTCCACAAATTGATAGTAGAAGTAGATTATAGTATTTTGCTTTGGTATATTTCATTATTGAGTTAATCTACAGTCAAATTTTCTACAGAGGTCTCAGAGCGAGATTGGTAGAAAATTTGCAGAATTTAGACATGGTATCAGAGCTAGGTTTATCGGAGCTGTGAACAATATACGGAGAAGAGAATTTGAAGTTTGGAGTTCAGGGTTGCATGTGAAAATCGAATTCTTATCATACTTCAAGGTTGGCCAATGGCGTTCTATGGCTTGAGACTCGAGTATGCCTTGGAAGACATCTCGAATTACATATCATGGAAAGATCGCATGGAGGCTGTATTAGAAGACAATGGCTTGAAGGATTTCATTGATCAAGAAATCCCAAAGCCAGGTTCGACTAATGCATAAGAGTTGGCTGAGTGGAAGAAGTGGGTGGCAAGGGCGAGACAGATCATCCTTGAGGGAGTTCGAGACCATATTGTTTCGAGTCTCCATGGGAAGGATACTCCATATTCAATGTGGAAGACATTGAAGGACCTCTACCAAAACAGTAGTGACCATAGGAAATTGGCGCTCAAGGATAAGCTTTGAAGAATCAAGATGGAGAACTGCGATACTATTTCCACATATCTGAACAAGCACACCACTTGCAGAGATGAGCTTAGTAGTGTGGGAATAACTATTGCTGATGATGATATGGTGAGCCTCACTCTCCTTGGCCTTCCAAAGAGCTGGAATAGCTACCAGGACTCTATGAATGGATGGGAGAAACTGCGGGATTAGGAACGACTGTGGTCGGATCTCATGCAAGAGGAGATCAGAAGGAGCACACAAGATGGTTCTTCATCCAAGGATGATGAAGAAAATATGACCTTAGAAAGTAAGTCAAGGAAAGGGAAGGAGAAGGATTCTCATTCCAAATTGAATTCTTCTCATGGAGGGAAGAAGGTTGACAAGTCTAAAGTGAGATGCTTTAATTGTCACAAAATGGGTCATTATGCAACTAATTTCCCATCGAAGAAGTCTAAGAATGGATCCTCGGAAGGATATGAAGGTGAGGCATTAGCCTCTCAGTTCGAGATGGACTTTACCCTCATCGCATGCATGGTGTCATCGATGATGGGTTGTGGTTGGTATCTTGACAGTGGAGCCTCATTCCACATGACTAGCGATAAAAGTTTATTCGGTACCTTGGAGGAGAAATACCTCAAGATGTGCATAGAGATGGATGACGATGAAAGGTATAGTGTTTCAAGAGTGGGCACGGTTGCTTTTCAGAGGGAGCATGGAGCTCTTATCACCTTGACAGATGTGAAGTATGTGCCTGGACTGAAGAAGAATTTGGTATCGATCGCGATGTTGGAGGACAAAGGCTACGATGTTGTTTTTACTAAGGGAAAGTTTTTCCTTAGACACATCACCACAGGACAGGTGAAACAGATCGGTTCACGAGTTAAGAACCTGTATGCTCTTGAGGTTCAAGATGCATGTAAAGCCTTGAGGAGCAAGGCAAATTTTAGAGACTTGGTGGTTGAGAGGGAGAGTAAATTACCTCTCAACATACAGCCCCAGAATAAGTCTCAAACAATTTTGGAGGAGCCACAATTGGAGATGATGAGAGGAGACCGAGTGGAGGCATCCACTCATGCAAAGACCTCCAGTAGGGGGGAATTTCGAGCCAAGTGGGCAGAGGGAGCACATGCAGCCATACCTCCAGGTGTGAGGTGGGGTGATGTGAAGTGATAGTCCCAAGAAGGCTGAAATTGGGCAAGGTCCATTGAGAGGTTTTATCTCATGGATCGTACCTTGCTACGGGAGCCCAAAGTACATAGTAGCGGGAGGAATCAGTTAGATTAATGCAGTCAGAGATCAAAGTGATACAGGCTAGAGCAGTCAGATATTAAAGAGTGTAGAGAAGGATTGACAACAATGCAGAAAGGCTGAGTCAACAGAAGCGCAGAGTTTTTAGTTGACAGAGGCAATAGCAGTCAGAGACTTTGATGACAAATGCATCATACTGATTCAAGTTGGATGTTTTTTTGTTTCTGGAGTTGTTGGAGCTACAACACTCGAGAGAAGTGTTGCATGCAAAACATTCCAAAATTTCAGGATCGAGATTGAGTTGAATTCCTTTCTTGTTGAGAAGGAGTGTTGAAAATAGCAACAAGAAATGATAAAAATAGAATCCAGAATATTCCAATTTTAATTTGTCCTGGAATTAAAATTGTGAATTAAAAATCGAATCTAGTCTCACCGGCTGCTTGAAAAATAATTAATTAATTCATTATGGATTAATTAGTTGGAGAAATTCAAGTTAGAAGTCTTTCTGAAGTCATGCAATAGTTATCCCTTAAATTAAGGAGATTATCCCTTAATTAAGGAGATAAGATTGATTTATATTTGAGTTGTAATTAGTTAGCTCAATTTACTGAGTTAAGTCCAGTTAAATTAGTTCCAAACTGTTTGAGGAACTAATTGTGAGTTATCAGTCAGTTAATGCAGGCATGCATCCAACTAGTGTACTCCAGATAATTGAAGATTCTCTCATCAGTAATTCATGCATGTCTATTCTGAGAAAGACCCAGTTGAGATTAAAGACAGGGACAGTGTACTAGCATGTTTTCTCATATAAAGGAAACTCATGCATGTAGAAGGAACAAGGTTCCTTGAGGATTGCGCAGTTCTGACAGTGTGTTAGAGCAGTGTGTGAGAGCAGTGTTACACTGGGTGAAGGAGATCATCCTAGAGGTAATTGCGCAAGGAAATAGGAGCTTGGATGGTAGAGAGGAAGGCTTGTGAGAAGCTTTGATTGCATGTGAGCATCCAAGAGGATTGTACTGAGAGCTAGCTAGCTGTGAGAGCTGAGGCTTTGTATAATTCTGATGTATTTCCACCTTGTATGATAATACATATAGTGGTGTTTTTAGCTGAGGCTTTCCCCTGAGTATTTTATGTGTTTCATGTGTATTGATTCTTCTTCTTCTAGTTATATGTGTTTAGCTCGAATCTTGCTCAATCTTTAAGCTTTTGCAAATTGATAGTAGAAGTAGATTATAGTATTTTGATTTGATATATTGCATTATCAAGTTAATCTACAGTCAGATTTTCTATAGAGGTCTCAGAGCGAGATTGGTAGAGAATTTGCATAATTTCTATATCAACAAGTTAATATATAACATACTTATAACCAACATATAACATAATCATCAAGTTAACTAACATAAAACCAGCCTAGATCCATCTTAACTCCAGATCTATTAAGCGCCAAGAGGGATCAAATCTCTCGAGGTGCAAACCTCTTTTTTGAGTGCAAAACTTGAGGAAAGGTTTGCACCTCAAGAGATTTGATCCCTCTCGGCGCTTGATAGATCTAGAGTTAAGATGGATCTAAACTGGTTTCAGTGGTATGAGGCCAAAGAAAATTTAACGAACATATGATTAATTTTATCAATAATATGTAAATTCCTCTAATATTAATATAATCATTTTAAATATGTTAAATATGTCTTAGATTAATCTGGTCATTTTAACTTTAAATTTTCTTAGTTACCTTAGTTTATTGAGATGATAAATATTGTTAATTACTTTAATGATGAAAAACGATGAAATAAAAATCTTGAATGTAAACTGACAATGTAATAGTGTTGAATGATAGAAAATGTGAATAATAATAACTATAATTGACAATATAATTGTAGTAACTTCATACCTTGTCTCTCTCTCTCTCTTCAATATTAATATGTTGAATTACTATAACACAAACTTCAATGTACATTGTCAATAACTTTTTGTGCTTACACTGAAATCAGTGCAAAATGTTAATCCAATCACTTTAAAATTAATGTACCATCATACATCCAATTACATCAAATCAGAAATCAAAATCTACACTAAAATCAATGCATCTAATGCAAGCAATCAAATAAGATTAGAAAATAGCATTTACACTGAAATCAATGCATCTAATGCAAGCAATCAAATAGGATTAGAAATCAACATTTACACTCAAATCAATGCAACTAATGCAAGTAAGCAAATAGGATTATAAGCCAACATCTACATTCAAATCAATGCATCTAGTGCAAGTAAGCAAATATGATTATAAACCAACATCTACACTGAAATCAATGCATCTAGTGCAAGCAATCAAATAGGATTAGAAATCACCATCTACATTGAAATCAATGCATTTAGTGCAAGCAAACAAATAGCATTAGAACCCATCTACATTGAAATCAATGCATCTAGTGCAAGGAATTAAATATTATTAGAAATCAACATCTGCATTGAAATCAATGCAACTAGTGCAAGCAATCAAATAGGATTAGAAATCACCATCTACATTGAAAGCAATGCATTTAGTGCAAGCAATCAAATAGGATTAAAAATCATCTACATTGAAATCAATGAATCTAGTTCAAGCAATCAGATATCATTAGAAATCAACATCACCACTAAAATCAATGCATCTAGTGCAAGCAATCAAATAGGATTAGAAATCACCATCTAAATTGAAATCAATGCATCTAGTGCAAGAAATCTTCTTCCCTCTCTCCCCCCTCCATCTATATCTATATCTCCTTCCATCTCTCCTTCTTTGTCTCTCTATTTCAAGCCCCAAAACACACACGCTCTCTCACTCCGTATCTATCAATCTCTTTGTCCCTCCCTCCCTCTCTCCATATCTCTCTTCTTCCCTCTCTTCACTTTCCATCTATATCTCTATCTCCCTTTGTCTCTCTATATCACCCCCAAAACATAAATTCTTTTTATCCAAACTATTTATCTCTCCTCCCCTCCTCTCTCTCTCTCTCTCTCTCTCTCTCCCCCACTTTTTTCTCTCTTCTCTCTTGTTGTCATCTCTCCCTCTCTCTCCATTTTCCTTATCACCCCCTCTCTCTCTCCACCTTTCTCTCTCTATTTCTTTCTTCTTACCTCCCTCCCCCCCTCCAACTCTCTATCTCTCTCTCTCTCTTCACCCTCCAACTATGTTACTATATCCCTCTCTCTCATCTCTCCTTCTCTCCCCCATTCTCTCTATCTCTCCTTATTTTTCTCTTTATCTCACCCCAAATATACACACTCTCTCTCCATCTCTCCTTTGTCACTCCCTCTCTCTCTCCACTTCTCACTCTCTGTGTATTTCTTCTTCTCTCCCTCTCTCCACTTCTCACTCTCTATGTATTTCTTCTTCTCTCCCTCTCTCCCCCTCCAACTCCATCTCCTTATCCCTCCCTCTCTCCTCCTCTCTCTCAAGTTCACTCTCTTGTACTTCCTCTCTCTCCCTTTCTCTCCTACCCAACTCTCCCTTCCCCCATCACTCTCTCTCTCTCTCTCCCTCTCTCTCTCTCCCTCTCTCTCTCTTCCCTCCAATCATTGTCCTCCTCTCTCTCAAGGCTTGTCGCTCGTTCTTCCTCTCTCTCCCTTTCTCTCCTACCTCACTCTCTCTCAAGTCATGCCTCTCATTCTTCCTCTCTCTCCCTTTCTCTCCTACATCACACTCTCTTCCCCCATCACTCTCTCTTTCTCTCTCTCTCTCAAACTATGTTACTATATCCCTCCCTCTCTCCTTCTCTCTATCTCTCCTCCTTTTGTCTCTTTATCTCACCCCTAAAAATACATACTCTCTCTCCATCTCTCCCTTTTCACTCCCTCTCTCTCTCCACTTCTCACTCTCTATGTCTTTCTTCTTCACTCCCTCTCTCCCCCTCCAACTCCATCTCTCTATCACTACCTCTCTCCTCCACTCTCGCAAGTCCCTCTCTCTCCCTTTATCTCCTAACTTCCTATCTCTTCCCCATCTCTCTCTCTCTCTACCCTCTAATCCTCTTGCTATCTCCATTCCTCTATCCTTCTCTCTCCTTCTCTCCCCCCTTCTCTCTATCTCTCCTTCTTTGTCTCTTTATCTCACCCCTAAACATACACACTCTCTCTCCATCTCTCCCTTTTCACTCCCTCTCTCTCCACTTCTCACTCTCTATGTCTTTCTTCTTACCTCCCTCTCTCCCCCTCCAACTCCATCTCTCTATCCCTTCCTCTCTCCTAACTTCCTCTCTCTTCCCCATCTCTCTCTCTCTCTCTCTCTCTCTCTCTCTCTCTCTCTCTCTCAAACCTCTGATCCTCCCACTATCTCCATCCCTCTATCCCTCCTTCTCTCCCCCTCCATCTTTGTGTCTCTCTCTCCCTCTCTTACCCTTCTCTACCTCTATCACTCTATGTCTTTTTTCTACCTTCCCATATATATCTAGAGTTAACATATATCATGATATATTAATATATATTATAATATAACAAATTTAATATTGTATTAATCCAAAGTTATTAAATTTAATAATATTAATATGAATATTAGATTTAATAATAATAATAATAATATTTTAATATTAATATTAGGGTTAATAATGTTTTTTTGCATGGTATTAATAATAATTTGGCCCATAGGCTTCACCTAAATAAAACCTATTTTTTGAGTGTTAGTAAGTATAAAGAGGTTTATGGAGTAAATATAAAAAGAGGTTTTATTTATTTACCATACCTCTAGTTTATTTATATTTTTATTTATTTATCATATCTCTTTTATTTACCATGGTATTTGGCCCATAGGCTTGGTATATAATTAGATGTTGATTTCTAATCCTATTTGATATATTTTTATTTATTTACCATACCTCTTTATACCTCTCTTGTAAATATGGTATTTGGCCCATGGTATTAATAATTATTTGTCCTGTGGTATTCGGCCCATAAGCTTCACCTAAATAAAACATCTTTTTGAGTTTTCGTAAATATAAAGAGGTTTATGGAGTAAATATAAAAAGAGGTTTTATTTATTTACCATATCTCTAGTTCATTTATATTTTTATTTATTTACCATGCATGTGGAGTAATATAAGTAAATATAAAAAGAGGTTTTATTTATTTTCCGTATCTCTAGTTCATTTATATTTTTATTTATTTACCATGCATATGGAGTAATATATATGTATACCTCTGGTTTATTTATATTTTTTTAGTGTTCGTAAACATCTTTATATTTTAAATTTATATTGTGTTTATACATAATAATAATTAGATTGATTTATAAAAGGTTCGACATTAGATTAAAAATGTTAAATGAGTTAAATGTTAAGCATTATGTTTATGTTTACATTTACGTTTACATGTTTATGTATTTAAATGAGATCTACCCCCATAGGTTGTAGAGCTCCTCTCAACGCAACAACAACAACAACAATGCATATAATAACAAGTTATTATCATTCATGACTATTCGACAGATGTGCATATGACCACATTGATTCACTAGCATCTACCATGCATGTAACCACAACAACAATAAAATGAAAAACATGTATATAAGTTACCATGATTCTTATAACAACCATTAACCACATACCTACATACCCACCATACAAATTTATATGATGATCTGCTCTTACCCTGAAGTCCATTGTTGCAACTTCACTTTAATGATTTGCATCTCCTGCTTTATCTCGTCCAACACATTAGCTTCATAACATAACAATAACATCATTATGACACAAGACCACAATAATGACCATCACAATGCATCTCTGACTTACTATACATGCAAAACCATAACCATGACAATAAATGCATAACAACATATAGACACTGACATGCATAACAAATTCATATATAACCGGCATTCATAACAAATGCATATAAAATCATACACTCATGAGGACACATCCCACAACAACACCATCAACCTTCACATGGCGACATCACTACAACCATGATCAACAGCATGCAAATGCAACAAGCACATGGACTAAAAGCATAAGGAACACATATGCAACCAACATGAATTCATAACTAACACACAACCCATCCAGTCTAAGGGATGAACCATGCTCTGATACCACTTTTTGGTATCAAATATGACCCAAAGAGAGTGAAACCCACTCTGATACCACTTTATAACACCCTCATCCCACATCTACCCAATTAACTGGCCAACTGGGGTAAACATGTGACGAGAAGTTACTATGATATGATTTGTCTCCCTATGTGTTAGTTAAGGAAGTGGAATCGACATAAACACACCACATAGAGCTTCCACATCAGCAATAGAACTCCCAGGAGCCATCCCAACCACTAAGGTAACCAACCCCTGAGAGAAGCTAAAGTTTCAGACCATTAAACCCCTGGATGCTCCCTTGATATGGACATGAATGCATCCAGGAGGCTCTAGACGCTCCCACAGCATGGGTATGATGCATTTGGGGACTTTTCTCCTCAAACATGTGTCTGCGACTCTAGGATTTGTGGCACTTTTTTAGGCCCAAAGCCCAAGTCACTGCCCAAAACTCAATGACACTTTTAGAACTAAAAGATAACAACCTGGTAAATGTTGTTGTTGGAAAAAATGTTGTCGTTGACCTAGTTGCCGCTGCCCCTGCAGATCCTTCCCTCGGCAACCTCCTATTGTTGAGGCCAACCAGACCATGCATCCCTCTGAGGAGGGAGATCCCCACTCTTCCATGTAGCCAGTGATTGAAGAAAATGCAGAAGCATTCGCATCTCTGATCGTAGAGAATGGAGCTCCAAGGAACTAACCATTAGTGAATAAATTTGTAAAGAAACTCGAAAGTATCCCAGAGATTTCTCTCCCTCCAGCACTTCCAAGAAGAGCAGCCATCCCTCTAGCAGAACGCGGACTTGTTGGACAGTTCATAGGGCTATGGCCTTCACCCAAATCAGTGCAAAAATGGGTGGAAAGAAACTAGAATGCAACATCCAATGGATTCATTCCTTGGGAAACAAACAGGAAGTCAGGAAAAAACTCAGCAAAGAGGAAAGGGAGGATCACACCAAAACAACAATAAATAATGATAGTGGTCTCTTGGAATTGTCGCGGCCTTGGCACCTCCTTCAAAGTCAATGCAGCTAGAGAAATTTTATCCAAGGAACAACCAGACATATATATGATCCAAGAGACCAAACTAACCAAGCAAGAAAATCAAAAAATGATTCAAAAACTAAAAAATTATGAAGAAGTGGCGTTAGAAGCCACAGGAACATCAGGAGGAATCAGGACTATTTGGGATAAAATAAAATGGGAACTAATGACCCAAAAAATCAGCAGACACTGGATTAGAACAGAGTTGAGGAATCTCAAAACAAAAGAACAGTATAGCATTTTAAATGTGTATTCTCCAAACCACTATAGAGAGAAAGAACAATGTTGGAAATCAGTTAAAGAAGAAATAGCAGAGAGATAAAGTGGGCACTTAATCCTGGGAGGAGACTTAAATCTGATCAGGAATATAAAAGAAAAATTTGGCAGAATCTTCCACAATGATTGTAGAAATTTTGAATAATATAACACTTATTCACAGAGATTATCATGATTATACACTATTTGCGGAATGCATGCATAATACATAACCTCCTCTACGTTGATCATCAATTTGCAGAATCAAAACATTCGCATGCGCACATTGAAACACATCAATAACACATATCAACACAGTATGTAACCGGGGAAAGCATATAGCTAAAACCCCCCAACTATCTGTATATTATAATGATAGAGAACATGTAACAATACATAGTACAATACTCCTCACAAGTACTCAGTACTATCTCCACTTGCTACACACAAACTAGCTCAGATCTGAATCAAGTCACAGGTTCAAATCTCCTCCACTGTCTACCTGCCTCTACTGTGCAATCCAAAGCAATAATCAGAATGATCCAAGCTCGTTTTCCTTGTCTTGTACTACACAATCCTCATTGGCAATCTCAATCACTGATTGTGCAAATCTCATGCATAGCTATAGTCACAACTGATAGTAGTCTCCACCTCTAACACCTGTCTCCACTGAACTGTCCATGCACTGAGTTAACTGATGTATTCTTTAGTTGCTTTATGAGTTAATAATTAGTGAATTAATTAATAATTAATTCACATCACTCATCACTAGTGTATTCTGCAGCTAGACTAAATACAAACTAGTTCAACCAAGTGAAACTGAAACAACTC